>PXOD01000190.1:0-174779 GCA_003012165.1 Paramyrothecium roridum
AAAAAAAAAAAAATGAGATGTTGGTACTACTATCAACCATGCTTAGATACTTAGCAGTCTTTCCATTCCCCTATAAGTCACAAATAATAGGCCATGAGGAATTGTTCCCGTCTCTATGTCTGTCATCGGACCAAAGGTAAGGCATCGCCACAATTTGGGTTTTAAGTATAACTACAGAAACTAAACTATTTTTCTGAGGCTCAATGTTGAACTTATCAGTCTTATCCACAGCTACAACGCCGAAATGAGCTTCCGAAAAAATTTTTAACTAGCCAAGCATCATTCAAGAAGTCATCAACCGTCCGAAGTAGAACATGGCTGGAGCCAAGAGACAACCCGGCACATATGGCATTACCTTATTCTAGCCGAAATCATAATCTTGCTTGTATACTTTCTCGCGATACTGCATCCGCAGGGGTCTTTGCATCCGTAAATGCTACATTTGCACAAACTAGTTCCAATTAAACTTTGTGTTCATGGTAAACCCGGGGGTTGAGACTTACCTCGCGCAGAACCGCCCACCTGAGAGGTAAAGTGCTTGATCAAGATACACTCTGGACTGTTCATGCGGCTTCAATAGTACCACCGCTGATTCGGGTTGAATTAAAACAGATAAGTCTCACCCAGTTAGTGTGAGCAGACGAAATTCTGAGCTATCAAGTCTTCACAGGAGAGTGTTCGAGTATCTAAAACTGCAAGTGGAGTGTCCTTGAGTGGCTCAATCAGAGGTCGCCAGGCTGAAAGGGTCATGAGAGAAACTCTCATGGCATACATTGGGTCTACTCACTTACGAAAAAGAACTCTTTTCCGGCTCATATGCGGCTTCGTCTCTGAAATTCAGGCGCAGCCGACTCAGTGCAGCCTCAGATGTCTGGCCTATAATCAGGCAGCGAGATCTATGTTCGAGAAGCCCTAAATCCTGGAGGAGATAGGTAGGTCAGACGGAACCGCAATCAAAAGAAAGAGGGCCGAAAGGCTTAGGAGCACGATTTACACATTTCCTTATGACCCTCGTGTCACAAGTGAGGCTTTTGATACATTGTTTCCTTCATTTCTCACTCGAAGATACTACTAGTTGAGCTATCATTGGCGGCTAGGACATTCTGATTCATAATGCTTTGAATTTGGCTACGGGTTATGGCTCAGTTCGCCTTGTTGGCCTTAGTTATTGATCCCTCAAACTGTTGGTTCTAGGTTATTTAGTCGCAATCATCTATAAATTGTGCTCGTTAGTTTAACGAGAGACAACCATGTGATGGATGTCGACGTAATCTCAAAATGCCGACGTAAGAATGTATGTAGAGGACCTCGTGTACAAGCATTCTTCCGCCTAGGTGCCCAGAAGACAAGCAGCGTAGCTCGGGGGCCAATTTGAGAAGGAAGCAGAGGAGCTGAGGTTTTCTACTGCTGATCTCAATAATTATCTCGGGGCTACTATGAAGGTTTCACACATTTGGCAGCACATAATTGCCTTTCCGCTAGCGAATTTTACTGAATAGGAGGATTGACCGCCAAGCTAAGCACAGAGCCACGCCAACAAAAAACTAGCCTCCATATTTTTCGGCTATAATGCGAAAAACTATTGATTGGCCGCCCCTTGACTGATGTGGTGATTGCTTCACAGCAATAATGCGGTTTGCCCACCCAACCATGACAGAAACAAAAGCGGTTCCAAAATTCGAGGTTACTTTACATGCCACACTTAACACGCCTCAGGTCTCGGCCCATTCAACTGTAGGCGACTTTAGACGTTCGTCTGCATGTGGGACCGTCTGAAGATAGATTGTTGTGCAGATTGAAAGTTGGCTAGCATAGCGCGCATAAGAAGAAAAGAAGAAATCCTGTCGTATGAAACAGTAATTACCGGATGCCTCTCATCCCATCCAAATCGTAGCCGATCGCTTCAGGGTCAAGCTGCCATCGCGTGTCTGCAGCTAGTAGCCAATCACCTTCTATAAGCTTACACTCAGTGATTACTTCTCGGGTCGTCTTATGAGTTGAGGACCAGAGGCTCCGATACAATCCCTGCGCAGGGAAGGCCACAAGGCCCAAAGTTGCCGAAGTAGTCTTGGTCACGAAACTCATCGCACCTTTGCCCAGGCCCTTGGCGGCCCCGGACGCCCCCTTCTCTTTCTTCCCTTCGTACGTGTGAGTGAAGATGTCGGTAAACCCACCAGCCATGTCCGCACAGAAGGTCTTTCCGGCGACGGAAACGCCGCTACGGAAGTCCTCCACCGTGCCGTGCTTTTCGTTTGGAGCGCCGTAAAGTTGAGGCACAGCCCGTAGGCCCTCTGTAATAGCAAGGGGAACATCAACCAAGACTCCCTTGGCTGTGTTGCCTACCAAGCGGCCTACTGGCGCCAACCCTTTTGATGCGACCATTCGTCGATCTGATGAGCCACTCCGTCCATCTAATGTATTGTCCAGCTTGTCAGCGAGCTCTTTAGACCCAGGCACATCCTGCAATGGCAACATGGCAAAGGCTGGGGCTTCGCCTTGACGAGTCTGGGGCTCTGTTGCCCGATCATCACTTCCTCTGCCTGTCCCTTGGAATGGCTGAACAATAATGTCGGCAGTGTTACCGACGAGTCTGAAAACTGTTGACAGCGACGCCGATGAGAATGCAGTAACTGGATCCCATCGCGTATTCTCAATTGTGAATGGCTTGGTGCGGTATCTAGGGCCAAGTTTAGTCAGGTCTCTAACTGAGCATGAGTTCAGGTTCGTACACTTCAATCTGCTTCCTCGTAATCTTGTGGTGCTTGAGTAGGAGAGATGCGATCGGCTTGCACATCTTGACTTCTCGCTTGTCTTTTGCCAGGGCTAGGGCCGCTGGTTGGTTGGGCAGAAAATCACAAGCCATGCGAGCTCGTGGGAGATGTGATTGAAAGGCCTCGACGGCGGCCGCGACACCGTCTTCAAGCGCCATCGAGCGGCTGATCGACTCTGCTGCATGTACAGCCTCCGTGGTCAAACAGTACCGAATAGCTTGAGCCAAGCCCTCCGATGTCAAAAATCTGTAAGAAATGGGCGCTGGTCCAGCACTAGCTTGGGCAATTACAGAGCCCCAGAAAGCTTGGCTGCAGAGCGTTAGCAGGTAGTACGACTTGGCCACGATTGAGGCATTAGCATCCTTACTCTCCAAAGAATGGAATCACAACCGTGGGTTTCCCAAATCGCAATCCACAAGCAGTCGTGCCTGCACCACCATGGTGGACGACCGCTGCAACTTGCTGGAAAAGCCATTCATGAGGACAATCCCCAATGAAGTAGACATCGTCCATGTTCTCTCCGACCATCTTGCTCCATCCACTCGAGATGATGGCCCTTACCCCAGCCTTGCGAACGGCATTTAGCACAGTTGCTAGAAGTCCATCGCTGCCCTTGACGACAATACTACCAAACCCGATATAGATGGGTGTCGAGCCATTCTCAAGGAACGCCGCTAGCTCGGGCGGTGGCTGATATGTGGGCACGTCGCGGAAGAAGAACCCACACACATCTGTTTCAGAAAACTTTTAGTGGCTGCAGACAAGGTTTTCCGGCAAAGTAGGGCCTAGCTACCAATGTGTGAGCCCCAGTCTGTGGGCTTTGGGACGAGTGAAGGTGACCAGCAGTACGTCATTGGGACCTTCAGTCCCTCAAGCAGACGATGGCCTTCAGTACTGGGAATGCGCTCCAGACTGAGGGTTGAGTGCCTCCATTCGTTCACTAGATCGCCTAGTCTGGACATGGAATTAGCAAAAACGAACGCAAGTAGCAGCTAAATTCGAGCCTACCCTTGCCATGTCAGCATTTCTACGGCTGCGTAGGAAGAGTGATTGATCGTCTTGGAGTCCGACTTGACGGCATCAACGTTAGCGAGGGGATGAGGGAAGTGTTTCGTGCTCGACCACGGCATGGTAAACATCAGGTGAACGGGAATGCCAAGCGCCTGGGCGCAATGGACGTGTGCGAAGCTCGGCGGGTTGGCGATGATGGCATCAGCAACAAATGGCATGAAGGTCCTGTCGTCGGCCTCAATGCAGGACCGCCAGAACCCGTCCAGCATCTGCCTGTACATGGCTCGCTTGCGCTCGATGGCACCCTCGCGGATCTGCTTCAAGCTCGGTATAAGAGAAGGGCTCTCGACCATAAAAGCCATTAATTCGGCCGGATCTCCCCCGATATCGAAGTACTCGAGGCCATGCGACAAGACAAAGTCGCGGAAATGCGAATGGGTGGCGACTCTGGTGCGATGGCCCTTGGCCAGGAGCGCTCGGCCGAGGGCAATGAAGGGCTGCACGTCTCCTCGGGAGCCGATCACTTGGATCACAATATTGAGAGCGATCGTGTCAACCGGGGGGCTGTAGGCAGGTGGTGTCGCATGATGTGTTGACCCTTCGACCGATTGATTCGAAATGCTCTTTTGTAGAGAAGGATCTGTACAAATCAGCGTTACAATTCATAAATTGGAAAACAAATGTACCGTTTGATGGTCCTGGCTCCCGACGGCCTTCTGCGGCGTCTTGTGCCTGGCTCGACTCGGCCTTGCCGCCTGGAGACTTCATGGTTGAGGGATGGAGATGGGAGGAAAAGAGCAGAGTCATGACTCTCCGTAGACATAGAAACCAACACGTGACAAAATGGTCATTATGGAAGAAACACGATTAATCGGCAGGGAGGTTGTATATGAGCCTAAAATCAGGTTGTATTTTCGTTTGTGTTTTACAAGGATTACTCTCTTCATTATGCCATATCGACGCTTCTTTGACTCTGGCTAACTTCTGTTAACTGCACCGACCCATCCTTTTCGGACTTCCTCGCCTTCCAACACCACGCACATCCCAGCAAACAACTTGCGAACCAAAGAGCCAAACTGATAATCCCGATAACTACTGTTGCGACCAGTCTTTGTCTATGTTGGCCCGAAACCGCTTCTTCTTTAAAGGTCTTGGTACCGGTTGCGCCAGCAAGAGCTGCCCAGAGGACGGAAACGCAGAAATCCAAGGCGTACCAAGCGCCGTGTTTGACAGTCGCTAGGCAGTGGTATACATCGATCAGGATCGAGACGACGGCGGCGAACATGGCGTAAATGTGTGTTGTTTTGGACACGACGGAGGAGAAGTCGGCACCAACGAGGCCAATGGTGACCACAGCGAGAACGAACTGGAGGATGCGAATCGTAGCGCGTACCGGGACGCCGAAAATGCCTTCCGAGGCCCAGTAATTTCTTGCCATCTTGGCCTCCTGACTTGTTTTCCCGTCCTGCTTCTTAGAGAAACCGAAAATTAGAGACGAGAAAAACGTCGAGTTGTCTTTATGTGAGAAGGCAGCCAACCCCCCACGAGTCAGTGCTGGACTCTCGTTCAAATGCCGAAAATGAAGGTGGATCAGGCCGGGCCATATGGCGCCCAATCGCCGATTTTTCGCATCGCATCCGAAAAAGGCAATTTTCGGTTTCTGCTTTGGCGCGGCGTCCGGGTCCGGGCCCACCGGGGCTTGACAGATCCTCGGGGGTTGAGATGACAGGCACGGTAGTTGATGGCGCTTGAGGCCAAGCTTAATGATGCGACATCGCAATGTATCTAGATCGCTTAACTGCTTGGCAGGACGGAGTGTTGCCTCTTACGGTCTGCGGCGTGGCAATCAGTGGTGGCTACGCAATGGGTGTCGTACGTAGAGCTCAACGACTTTCGTCTTATAAGATGCACGATCATGTTCTTCGACATGTTGTTAATTGTCTCTCGTCTCTCAGGCTTGGCTTCTCGAGCTTAAACTTCATTACAGAGGTCCCGACAATGAAAAACTTGTGGGGTTACACGCGATTTACTCGCCTCTCGTGCAGCTGCTGACTTGTGATGTTACAGAACATGGGCCGGATGCGCGGCTTGCATTTTGGCCTTGGGCACCTCTGCCTCGGTCATACCCAAGTCTTCTGCTAAGCGGGCAGCCGTATGTGTTGCAGCGACAGCTGGCGGGCCAGTGGTTATTACTGCAGATTGCATTGACCCAGCCTATTCGTCGCCTATATTTGACAAAGCAACGGATGAAACGAGTCCCGTGCCTCACCACAGGATTTCTGGCCACTTCAACGGCACGGGTATTGACTTCAACATCTATCTCACTCCTAAGGAGCAGTGGGAAGGAAGGTTCTTCCAGCTCCTCTACCCATCACAGACCTCCGTTGCCGAGGACTATGCAATCGTTTTTGGTGTCGAGAGTGGTGGCTACACCATTCAGGCCTCTGGTTCGATTGGTTACCGCGCCGATGCAGCACTTGCAAAGCTCTCTCGATCCGTTGCGCGCGAGTATTACGGCAACTCATCCAGTCACATTTACGGCTACACCTATGGTGGGAGCGGTGGATCTTTGAAGGCGATTGGCGCTGCAGAGCAAACGGTCGGCGTCTGGGACGGCTGCGTTGCACTCATTCAAGCCACGCCCATGTCAATTCCCTACAACTGGGGCATTCGAGCACTCGGTGCTTTTGTCTTGGCAGGCCATAAGGATCAGTTGATAGACTCTATCCGCCCTGGCGGCAGTGGATACCCCTACCCTGTCCTCCCTGAACTTGAACAAGCCATCCTGAGGGAGACGACCGCACTCGGAGTGCCAGTGGAGGGCTGGGAGGATTGGGGTGCCATTGCTGAGAACAACACACAGCTCTACCAAACCCTCCAGGAAATTACAGTACCCATGATTCGTGGGAACGACCCCACATACGTTGATGACTTCTGGACCAAGGACGGGTACGCAGGGGCTGACAAGACTGAGCTGGGCGAGCGGTTTCGCGCTGCCCTTGTGCAGTTCGACAGCGACATCGAAAGCGTGGCCGTGGGAAACGACAATTTGACAAGCGAGTTTGTGCTGGAGAATGTCCCCGAAGGCGTGGCCGATGTCATCGGTTTTGGCTTCTCCATGAAGATCAACAGCGCCACTCACTATTTTGATGGAAAGTTAGATGTGAAAACGCGGGCCGTACACATCCAGGCTGGCGCCGACAGCGCAACCCTCGAGTCCCTTGTTCCCGGAGCCAATGTTCAAGTCGATAACAGGTGGTATCTTTCTACATATACCTTCCACCGCCACCAGGTCCCACCCGTCGAGAGCGGCTTCTACGGATTCGACTACCTGAGGGATGAGGCCGGCAATCCCCTTTACCCACAGCGCAACGTCGTCCAGGGGCCCCTGATCGCACGATCTACGACAGGTGGTGCAACACACTCCGGCAATCTTACGATGAAGATGATACTCATGAATACACTACTAGACTTTGATGCTTTCCCGTGGCACGCGGATTGGTACAAGAACCAGGTTCTTGAAGCAAAGGGCAGCCTAGACGACCACTTCCGATTGTACTACGGCGACAATGCAGATCACCTCATGTCCCGCCTCGAAGCTCCTCAGACCAGCCGCGTTGTCGAGTTTATCGGAATGTACGAGCAGCACCTTCGAGACCTCAGTGCATGGGTTGAGAGAGGTGTCAGTCCCCCACCGCCCACAAACTACACAGTCAAAGATGGACGGGTTGAAGTGCCCAAGTGTGCTTCCAAGCGCCAGGGAATTCAGCCAATTGTCAACTTGGCTGTGAATGGATCGAAGCGAATCCAAATTCGCCCAGGCGATAGTGTTGAATTCGTCGTTATCGTTCAGGTGCCTAGCGGGACAGGCCAGGTTGTGTCACTGGAGTTCGACCCTGCCGGCGTGGGCGCGTTTACCAAGGTTGACCATGACGTTGCGGACGAGGTATATCTGCAGTTCTCCCACACGTTCACCGAACCTGGTGAGTATTTTGCCGGTGTCCGAGCTGCATCCCACAGGGAGGGTCGCACCGACACGGACGCTGCCTTGGCGTGGAACATGGACCGCGTAAGAGTAATCGTGGAATGATGAGCTCTTGTATACTGTCACATTTGGCTGAAAGATTTACTTTCTCAGCTCTGTTATTATTCCATTTGTTCCAAGACAGATTTTCAAGAAGTCGATTTGGCACTTTTATACGTGTAAAGATTATTTGCTCAGCTACGAGTTGAGGAGACGGGTTGAGCCTCGCATCATTCTTGTAATTATTCTTATTATTCTGATTATTCAAGAAATATTTTGTTCTACACCTTACGTTGGATAATTGAGTAAAAATGATTGAATAAAATGATTCAATTAAAATAGTGGAACTTCGCTATTGATGAGGGTTTTATGTATACTTTCATCCACAATTTTTTCCTTCTGTCCATTTATTGAGCATGGTCACGGTTTGATGAACGCGATTCGGAGAACGCCGATCCAAATTCCTCGAATGTCTATAGTGCAGACAGATAGCAAATGACGAGAGTTTTTTTCATGGTGTGATTCATTCCAACGCCTCATGGGCATCTGACGAGGTCCAAAGGACCAGAACCCGCAGTGGTTTAGCTACCCTAAAGACATCACCAATTCAGCTGCCCGTGGCATCGCGCGGCTCGCCATTATGTGGACACGAGAAGAAAGAGAAAAAAAGAGTGGGAGAGATCAAGGGCTATTGATGAAATGGGGGTCTTAAATGGACAATCATGGGGCCGCGGCGTTTTTTCCATGGACTGAATCCGAATTTCTTGGGATGGGCAGCACCAGAAACGTTTATTGAATAGCCCCCTAATTAACCAATATTGGAACTATGATTGACCTGTCATAAAAGCTTTGGAAAAGCCTTAGAAACTTCTCAGATATTGAGAAGAATTTTCTTGTAATTTCTTTTGGCCAGCAATGCTCGAGATTTAAGCATTCGCGTGTGAGGGTGTGCATCGACCCTGAGAAATACCCCCCAAGGGTTGCCAATCGCGGATACGATTGAGGTGCATCTGGACAGGGATCTGGTCCTTGGATGAGGACGGCTGCCCCTGAACAAAGCCGGCGCTGATTGGAGCCAAGGTGGCGCAAAACGTCATCGCGCGTCCCTTGTGATGGCGACGGCCCCTGACGCGTGTGTGTTTGTGTGAGCGTGTTCCTTGGCCCTTCTCACGAGGAAAACAAAGGACACGGAAACTAATGGGGCCCAACGGATGATGCAACCTTGTTTCGTTTAAGCTTCAATTGGCCTTGACGCTTGGCAGCAGGGAAAAAAGACGCACCAATTCCTGCTTTTACTTAGCGCCTCTCTTCAGCCATTGGCGGAGCTGAGTCTCCGACTAAGTTACACTATGATTAGCTCACGATGCGGCCCCAAAACGGTCGGCGGACGATGACGGCATGGTTTGGAACTAAGCTTCTCGGCTAACGGCTACAGGCGCTTGTTGCCAGAGCCTCGTGCCTGAATAAAACTGCTGCTTTTATCCTCGATTGTCGGTTGCTGAGGCTGAACAGATTTGCATCCTCCAACCCACAAGACAAGAGACGCACCACCTTGAAACCACAGCAGACGCGTTTCCGACCAGCTACAATGGCAGGTGAAGTTCTCGCCTCCTTTGCGGGAGCCATCCAGGCCTCGCTCTCGGTGCTCCTCACCATCTTCTACGGTGTCATCGCTGCCCAGACGGAATTCCTCGACGAGCGAGCCGCCAAGAAAATCTCCAAGCTATGCGTCAACATGCTCCTCCCGGCGCTTCTGATTGTGAACCTGGGCACCGAATTGGACGCCAACAACATCACGCGGTATCTTCCGGTTTTGGGTAAGCATCACGCGACAGATACCGTCCGAAACCGAAGCCAGCCAAGCTAACAAACGCGCACAGCCTGGGCTCTCTTCTACAACATCGTCTCGTGGCTCATCGGCGCCCTGGGCACCCGCCTTCTCAACCTCCCGAAATGGGTCACGCCGGCCGTGACCTTCAATAACACGACGTCGATGCCGCTGTTGCTCATCCAGTCGCTCGGCTCGACAGGCGTGCTGGGCCAGCTCGCCTGGCACGACTCGGACGACTCGGACACCATCGTCCAGCGGGCCCGGTCCTACTTCCTCGTGGCGTCCATCATTGGCAACACCATGACCTTTGGCTTGGGCGGCGAGATGCTCGGTGCCTACGAGGAGGACCCCGCCGACGAGCTCGACCAGCACCTGCGCGACCGCTCGAGCGAAGACGCCTCTGAGAACGAAGACTACAACAACGAGCAGGACCCAGACGAAGTGACATCGCTGCTGCCTACCCGCGTCAACCGAGGCAAGAAGAAGGCCGTCAACAGCACCTACAAGGCTCTCACCAAGGTCTGGGACACGTTTCCGTCTTGGCTGCAGACCGTCGTGGCTCGCATCTTCAAGTTCCTCAGCCCGCCTGGCATCGGCGCCCTCGTCGGCATTTTCCTCGGCATCACGCCACCGCTGCACCGCATCTTCTTCAATGACGCGACCGAGGGTGGCTACTTCAAGGCGTGGCTGACCACCAGCTTGAAGAACATTGGAGAGCTGTTCGTCGCCCTGCAGGTCATCGTGGTTGGTGTCAAGCTCGCCGTTAGTCTGCGGCGCATGCGACAGGGCGAGTCGGCCGGAAAGTTGCCGCCGCTAGCCGTCACCTTTACGCTGCTAGTCCGCCTCCTGGTTTGGCCAATGTGAGTTCTCCATCGTTCTCTCTGTTGTATATACAAATGAAAGCTGACTAGGTGAAAGCGTGAGCATTGCCATTATTTGGGCACTTGCAGCGAAAACAAACGTCCTGGGCGACGACCCGGTGCTCTGGTTCACCATGATGCTGATGCCCACCGGCCCTTCTGCCATGAAGCTCGGAGCTCTGGCCGATGTAGGCGGTGCTGGCGATGAGGAAAAGATGGCCATTGCCAAGTTCTTAACAGTAAGCTGCGCGTTCCATCCAAGTCTAGTTCGGCATTTCGTGCTAACCAAGCATCAGCTTTCCTACGGCCTTTCCCCCTTCATCTCGCTTACGGTCGTCGCAAGCTTGAAGGTGATTACGCAGTGGGTTCTGTAAGGCTCTTTGACCAATTGCCTAGAGTAGATGAATTATATTGTTCCAAGCCTTGCACGTGCCATTAGCTCTTCAATCCTCGACCTTTGTTCCATCTGCCGATCACCGCCAAGCTGTCCGTGGTAGACGCCAGCGGGCCGTCACCTCCGCCTTGGTGGTCCGTGAAGACTAGAAAACAGGCTAAGCGAGGCTTCTGTCAGATAAAGCATGCCTGTCGGAGGATTTAAAGCCGTCCTGGAACCTGGCAGATCCACGCCAAGCCAACGCCTAGCGTATGATTGCCCCGGAGGCTCCCATGCACGCCAGACGTGGTTGCGCATTAGTCTGGGGTCGTTGGGTGGAATAGTCTCGGTAGTGGTCAGGTCGGGACTGGTGTCACACGCTTGGTAAGGATAGTCGATGGCGATACCTTGTTTGGGGGTGACGAATTAATATATTTCCACTGACCTCGGACGGTCAAGGTCCGCGACGGCGCTCCCCACCACCCAATGAGAAACGCGCCTCACGGTTTCACCACCTGCCAACAACGTCCTCCTGACTAGGGAACGTTTTTTCATAGAGGTCCGGGGAAGAAGCCTTGACGTTGAATGGTGGAAGGTGCTGTGCAAGGCTTGTTCAACCCACCCTTAGATAGGAGTTGCCAATGCGAACCCGACAGACCAAGACGCATCGTCGTGCGATGCAAAAAGTATAAGAACACCACAACACGACATGCTCATCAAACTTCTCTCTACAGATCAAGCAGAGTAGCCAGCTCTATCTAGTTCCTTTCCATCCTTACAATTTTTTTGCAAACATGCATTCTTTCGCGGTGTTGCTCGGCCTCGCGGCATGTCTCCCCCAGATGGTGTCCGCTCACGGCTTCGTCCGACAAGTGAACGTAAATGGAGTCTGGACATCTGGATCTGATCCCGTCTGGTTCTATCACCCAGCTGGACAAGGCCCCAAGACCGCAGGATGGGATTCGCTCAATCAGGACTTGGGTTTTGTTGAGCCTGCGCAGTTCCAGAGCACCGACATCGCGTGCCACAAGAGCGCAAAGGTTGGCGCCAACTTCATCAACGTCAACGCCGGCCAGACCATGACTCTGTACTGGAACACCTGGCCAGAGTCCCACAAGGGCCCAATCATCAACTACATTGCTCCCTTCCAATCAAGCGCTGGTAACTTGCGGTTCAGCAAGATCTCGCAGGCTGCCATCGTCAGCGGCCAGACCTGGGTCACCGACAACCTGATCCGCAACAACTTCACCAGCACTGTCACCATTCCCCGAAACCTCAAGGCTGGCGACTACGTTCTCCGACACGAGATCATCGCCCTGCACGGCGCTGGCAACGACAACGGCGCCCAGGCCTACCCTCAGTGCCTCAACCTCAGGGTTGGCGGCAGCGGCACCGTCTCCCCCTCCGGAGGCACCCCCGGCACCAGCCTTTACACTCGATCCACCCCCGGAATAATCTTCAACCTCTACGGCTCTTACACCAGCTACCCCTACCCTGGTCCTGCCCTGTGGACCGCTGCCAACTAAGATGGGAGGCATTTCACTTCTTCGCGAGACCGACCACTCGCCCTTTTAAGCTCCGTTTGACAGCTAGATCTGGAAAAAGGAGCAGACTGAACGTACCGGACGGGTTTTAACGTTGGGACTATGATTCGGCCTCTTTTTGTACATATGAGCGCTGCGTATCAGCTAGTAAATACAGACCACCTTCGGGTACACCATTTGAAAAATGGAACAGTGCTTCCTGCGACCCTAAAGAGTCTACGTATAAGTTAACGTATCATGGCGAGAGCCGACGCACTGTGTAAGTTGCCCTTCATCTACCGACAGACAGCAAGTGCCGAACATGTGGCCATTCTTCACGTAAGCACACAAACCTTCCATCTTTGAGTGTAGCGGCTTTGGTCTTGTATTCACGGCAAGGAAAATTGAACGCATGAGGTCTCAAGGCCAATGGTAGCATTGCAGATGTCTCCTCGCGTCCACGTGGTGAAATCCGGGGAAGCGAAACCTCGAGAATGGTTGCATTGAATGACACTGCCCTTCGTCTAGGGTGAAACTATTATCCGGCTGGACGCTACCGTCGTGTGTTGACCCGAATGACGGATAAGTGGGCATCAAAAGCAGCTCTTTGTCTCCCCAATCCAGCGTCGCACTCGGACAAATAGACACGGCTTTCGGATCAAGGAACTCGGGACACGGGCCTGGAATAGGAGCATTTCCTTGTTCGATCATGTCGCCATTTGACGATTAACTTCCCATTCTGTTCCTCTCCGCATGTAGTTTGCATATGTCAATCACCGTGTAGAAAGAGCAATACCGCGAGATATCAGACTTGACAGATAGCTACTCCACAGTCTGAATCAGAGTCGGCAATCAAGAAATATGTCTTAACTCAAATACCGAAACCTTAACATTAAAGCCTGCTAGGACTAATTTAACTGGAATTTCTAAGCTTTCTTGCTGGAAATACTACTTGGGAGTGAAACTTCACAATGTCCCTTTTGCCTCCCGGCTGGATGGAATTCTACGATTGGAATTGGCGGACAATCAGGTCTCCGCATGAGCCAATTTTTCTGCAAGGATTGAGATCTGGACTACTACCCCACCATCGAAAGGCGGAGTTGGGGTAGCGCGGGGAGATCGTGGAGTCGTAAAGTTCGTCCGATGTCCCTGACTTATGGATATAAATGTCGACTGTGTAGACCAAATATGTGAGAGATATTCAACAAGATAACGGCTAGGCGGTCAAATCCAAAGCGACAGCATTTCCTTGGCAACATGAAGCTTCTTACAGCCCTATCGGCACTCTTCCTGCTTGGAGGCTCTGCCGCCGCCAAGGCCCTTGGTCGAACCAAGTTCAACTTCAACCCTGACTGGAGAGTCTATGTTGGTGAATTGGACGGCGCGGAGGCACCGGACTTCAACGACGATGATTGGAGAAAAGTGACACTTCCCTACGCGTACAATGAAGACGATGCGTTTCGCCTACCGATTGAGAACTTGACTACAGGTTTGTCATGGTACCGAAAGACCTTCAAGATCCCAGAGAAGCATAAAGGCCAAAAGTTCTACCTCGAGTTCGAAGGAATTCGCCACGGTGGCGAGTTCTACTTCAACGGCAAATGGATTGGTCGCAGCGGCAATGGTGTCATGGCTTTCGGCTTTGATGTTACGGACCTACTTGACCCGAAGCGTGAGAATGTCGTCGCGGCACTGATCAACAACAAGTGGGACTACCGTGAGGTCGATACCAACACCCCGTGGCAGTGGAACGATCGCAATTTCTATGCCAACTACGGAGGCATCAACAAAAATGTGTATCTGCACATTACTGACAAGCTGCATCAAACTCTTCCCTTGTACTCGAACCTTGGAACCGTTGGCCCGTACGTGTATGCTACCGACATTGACATCGAGGCTAAGACAGCCAAGGTGACCGCCGAGACCGAAGTCCGGAACAGCTATGAGGAAGACAAGATTTTCAAGTACAAATTCGAGGTCTTCGACGCCAAGGGCAAGAAGCTCAAAGAGGTGCTGGGCAAGGAGGAATCCATTAAAGCAAATCAGACAGCCACCTTCAGTCTGTCCACCGACCTGAGCAATGTGGAGTTCTGGAGTTGGGGGTACGGATACCTCTACGATGTGAGGACCAGCCTGCTTGTGAATGACGAAGTCATTGACTCGGTCACAACCCGCACTGGCTTCCGCAAGACAGAATTCTCCAAGGGTACCTTTAAGCTCAATGACCGCACCCTGCAGCTCAAAGGATACGCCCAACGCACGACCAACGAGTGGCCGGCACTAGGCCAGTCAGTTCCTGCTTGGCTATCCGACTTCTCCAACCGCCTCGTGCTGAAGAGCAACGGCAACCTGATTCGCTGGATGCACGTCACGCCTTGGAAGCAAGACGTGGAGTCTCTTGACCGCCTGGGCATTATTCAGGCTCTCCCCGCTGGCGATTCTGAGGCCGACCGTCAGGATAGACGATGGGATTTGCGTGTCGAGCTCATGCGCGACGCCACCATCTACAACCGAAACAACCCCAGTGTCGTCTTCTACGAGAGCGGAAATGCGGGTATTTCCGAAGAACACATGGAGGAGATGAGAGACATCCGCGACCGGTACGACCCTCATGGCGGACGTGCCGCTGGCTCCCGAGAAATGCTCAACAGCACCATTGCAGAGTATGGCGGCGAGATGCTGTACATCAACAAAGGCGCCCGCATACCTTTCTGGCAGATGGAGTACTCTCGTGACGAGGGTCTCAGGAAGTGGTGGGATGACTACTCGCCACCATTCCACCCCAACGGCGAGGGTGTGGGTCAAGGATGGGTGTACAACCGCAATCAAGACTCCCACGCCATTGAGAATGTTGTCCGATGGTTTGACTACTATGAGGCACGGCCCGGAACCGGCGAGCGCGTCAACTCTGGTGGTACCAACATCATCTTTTCTGATTCCAACACCCACTACCGCGGGATTGAGAACTATCGCCGCTCTGGCGAGGTTGATGCGATGCGCATTCCAAAGGACGCCTTCCACGCCCATCGCGTCATGTGGGACAATTGGGTTGACATTGAGAGACACGACAGCCACATTATAGGACACTGGAACTATGCTGACGATGTCGTGAAGAACGTCACAGTCATCTCCACTGCCGATAAAGTGGAGCTCTTCCGTAATGGAAAGTCTCTGGGCTTCGGAGAGCAGTCATACCAATTCCTGTTTAACTTTACTAACGTCGCTTTCGAGGCTGGAGAGATCAAGGCAGTGGGTTATGACAAGGATGGCAAGGAGACGACGTCGGATGTTCGGACAACGGCAGGACAGCCAGCAGCCATCAAGCTGACTCTTCTAACCTCACCGAATGGTTTCAAGGCCACTGGAGCTGATGTCGCTCTAGTGGAGGTGGAGGTGGTGGATGCCTCGGGTAAACGAAACCCTATCTCCCTCGACTTGATCAACTTTGAACTCGAAGGTGAGGCTGAATGGCGAGGCGGTATCGCGCAGGGGCCCGGCAATTACATTTTGTCCAAGAGTCTTCCAGTCGAAGGCGGCGTCAACAGAGTCCTAATCCGGTCTACCCCCAAAGTTGGCAGCGTAACTCTCAAGGCTACGGCAGAAGGTCTCAAATCAGCGTCGCTTCGATTCAAAAGCCAAAAGGTGGACGTGAAGAACGGACTCAGCACCTACTTTGACGCCGAGGGCTTACCTGCTGAATACAGCCGCGGGCCGACTCCCAAAGGAGAATCGTTCAGCATCAAGCGAAGGACCCTGAAGGCCGACGATATTGTCGCCGGTTCCAACGCCGAGTCTGCTCCACTTGCTGCAGACGACGACGAGTACTCTTCTTGGGGCAGCACTACGACCCGAGCTGATGCCTGGATCTCGTTCCTGTTCAGCGAGAAAACCTCTATCAACCAGGTCTTGTTGAAGCTCAACGGCTTCCGAACCACAAGCTATGCTATTGCGATTTCAGTTGATGGGAAGCAAGTTTGGGCTGGTAACACGCCTACAAACCTCGGCTATGCCACCTTCACATTTGACACCGTGAAGGGGAAGAACGTCACAATTGCGTCAACGGCAAACAGGGCACTGCGTATCACGGAGGCTGAGTTATATGCTCCTCTATGATCTTGTAAGCAATATCGAGTAGAATACACAAGGCAGGAATTGCACATCAGATTATAGATTGCAAATGGAATATGTGGCTGAGAATGAACTCGTTTCAGGCTGGAATACACATGAATATCGTCTGTCAGTCCCAACTATGTTGTCTCCAGGACAGGATTGTGTGAAGAATAAATTTGCTAGTAGCCAATAACATAACATGGCTAAGCAAGTCTGCTTTCTGACAATAAGACAGCAACAAAAGTTGAACTTGATGACACGCCGTACTCTATTTCTAAGCTTCTTTAATGGTTAGCGAAGGTTCACAAGTCAAAAATCCATTAATAATAAAATATTAATCATTTATTTCATTTACATTTTATCAACACTTTTCAGCTCTTTGAACGATCAAGGATCACAGGTTCCTGATGCAGCATCAAGCGGAGCCTATGTCAATGTATTGTAGTGCCAGTAATATAAGTCATTGACCGTATCTATATGGACTCCAGCCCCACCCTACAATAGTCCTTTCAATTTTCGGGTTGACCACCGGTTGGGAAGCTGGCCCAACTCATCCCTGTGACTGGAACACTACAGCACGATATTTGGTTCGAGTGTCGAAGTCTAATAACCGGTTAGCAAAGGGGTTCCTGGAAAGAGGCAGACCAACCGGAGCAACTTACGCCAGTGAGCATATGCTTGCCGCTTGTCGATGCGATTTCGGGGATGTTACGACACGAGAATCGGTGTGAGTTGGATGGTGCTCGGACACATGTGCCTTGGTGGGCAAAGGGATCGCCAACTTTCTTGGCAGAGACAAGCTCGTACGTCCCGTCTGGCTGTTGGTAAGCAGTAAAATAACCTACACCGGATTTCGTGATGCGATAGTACGCCTTGTCAGATTCTGTCTCGTCCCACATTTCGAGCCTCTTGATGTTGTAGTTCGCAATCTCAACGTCACCGTCGCATCCGTCACAAGCCCAGCCTCCATTTTGCGAGACATTGTTGTCATAATTCAGCAAGGCGTAACTCTTCTTAGTAATGTGCCGGTCTCGAGGTTCAGGAAAGCATCCTTTGCACAACCAGGTTCTTCATCCTCTGAAACGTGCAGGACCGAGTTCATGGAGGAGTCAAACGCTGAGGGAATCAAAGTTAGTGAGAATGAAACGTTTAACTCAGGAATAAGTGTGTTTGACCTACCAACCAATTCCGTGCCGAATCGGTCATCAAAGTACTTTTCAAAGCAGCTTGCGTAATAAATTAGGCAGGACCGGTTGAAAAGTTACACATGATGTACCCACAAATCGATTAAAATATCATCATAGGACGACTACGTTTGCGCGACTCGATGAGTATAGGGGATAGCTACATCTTTATTTGAGGCTCTTAAATAAGCTGAATGGAGATTTTTGGAAGAAAAAACGCATCTCTATAACGATGAATTCAGAGGTATACTTGTACCAATTCTTTTTGCTTATCATTTCGAAATCCACTATACAAGCAACGTCATATGCAATTCCGCGCAACCGAGAAGAAAGAATACATATATTGATATATACTTTAGTCTACATTTGAAACTTGATCTTTGCCGTATGGCTATTTGAAAATGCCCATTAATTCCGTAATGAGACTCTGATGACCACTTAGCTCTCCCTTTTGCTCAACAATCAGACGCAGATCATTGAGGAGATCGTTCTCGTTGATCCAGGAATATGCATTCTTCAAGAATTCCATTCCTTCGTCACTGAACATGAGATCATGAAAGGCCTTTCCAGTAATGTGGCTCGCCCTCGCAGCTTGGTCAGCCCTTGGTTTGCGTGCATCCTGGTAACATTGCAGCCATTGCTGCAACTTCGTGGGAGGGCTTTTAGCAGCAGCAGCAAGGGTCAAAGCAAGTACTATTCCATCCTCGATAGCTTGTGATCCACCCTGACCTATTGTTTGTTCTTCAGCACATTCATCCCGCAAAGCGTATCAAAGAGCGCTCTCTACCTTGATATGGCAGCATGGCATGCGCAGCGTCACCGACTAGGACTATTTTTCCATTGGTCCAGCTGGTCAGGGGGCTCCGCTCATATAAGCCAAAAACTGTCTGGCTCTCAGAGTATTGGAACAAATCTCTCACAGGCGCATCGAATTTTGCAAGACTTTCGTGAAAGTTGACATGACCTTGAATCTTCCATGTCTCTTTCCATTCATAACCAGGCAATGCTGGAAGAATAGCACCAATGGCGATTGATTCACCCCTTTCAATTGGAAATGCAACAACGTGTCGCTTTTCAGGCGCCAACCAGACTTGGCCGTGGACCAGACAATCTTTCAGCTTGGAGTGCAGAACTTCAGCTTTGATGATGTTCCGAACGACAACCTGGTCGGTGAAAATCGGAACGTCTTGATTATACAAAGAGCGTGCAAATGATCTGATTCCGTCGGCGCCAATCAAAACACTACCTGTTGCAGATGTATTATCGTCAAATTGTGCTGTCACTGATGTTTCGTCCTGCGAAACTCCCTTTAAATTTTTCCCGAGATGAATCTGATCTGCAGGAAGAAAACGTGCTATGACCTGAACCAATTTTGCGCGATGGCAATAAAAGCTGCGCCGGTCTGTATTAAGTCGTCCTGTGAGTTTGAGCTCACTGTTGGTATGTTCTCTGCAAATTTCCTGTAAGCTTGCAAGCCATAGCTGACTCATAAGAATGCCCCAGAAGCAAAACATATGATAGTAAGGCAAGAATAGACTACACGTACCGGAATACAAGATTGATATGATCTTTTGACCGAGATGATACCTCATCAAGGGCATGCTCAAGCCCAAGCTTCTCTAAGATATAAGCAGCATTGGGACCGCTCCTCAGTATTAGAACCCATACCAGAATGAAAATAGCTCAATATGATCCTCACATGGCGATGCCAGCCCCAAGATCCGCAATAGTAGATTTACGCTCGTATATATCTGCCCTTAGACCGAGGCGATGCAAAGCAAGTGCCGTGGTTAATCCACTGACACCGGCCCCAACAATGATGATTCGAAAATTACTGGCTGCCATTGTAGGATGAAGACTTTCGTTTCGTTTCGCCTTGCGATTGGCGAGATTTATGGTGGGTGCCAGGCAAGTGCGAGCTTGCTTTTAAAATAGTAAATTCTTCACAATGTATGGCTAAACTCTCTCCCTTTCCTTTACGAATCAATGCTGTGGGTCAGCTGCGGGTTTAGGTCCGACAGAGTCATATCCTCACTCGTTTATCAACGCGATCACATGAGTTATTGCGACTGTAGCCATGATATTTCTTGGCTAGCGCATTTGAAGCAACGGCTACTTGTAATTATTTTATGTACGCATTGACCCGCTCGGGCCGTCAATCGACCAAGGGCAAAACAAGGGGACATCTATATGATTTGGAATCACTACGCTGTGACTACATGACAGCTCTTTGTGTTCATTAACTCAATTGATTTAAGCCCTCCCTCGGAACTGGGCTGTTTCTCTGTACCAGCCTGCATGTGTACTACCCGCGTTGCCGGGGTTCCGCATGAAAACTAGAAGGAATGCGCGATGTTACGATAGAAATAGACGAAGCGGTCTGTCCAACTGAGATACGACAAGCTTGACGTCTAATCGGTAAGGCGGGCGGGACGGAACTTGAATATAAATTTTAGGTAAAATTATAGGCCTTTCCATGATACGATAGAATCCTTTATGTAACTCTTGTAGGGCCATTCTGACCGCTGCTGTAAATATACAGTACTAGCAGGGGCCGCTTAAACATCTACGAGAGGCATAGCTATGGTATCGATTATAGATTGACTTAGATTTATACTTGCTTTCCCCCACTCGACCTAGGAGATCCAGCAGAAACGGAATATCTAACTTCGAAATGAAGGGGAAAAGGACATAAGCTATGCTGCACATTAATTTATAAGCTACAATGTATTTTCATCATATTCCGCCCTTGCTTCCGCCCGCCTTACCGATGAGGACCCTTGGAAGATAGAAATAGAAGGAGCATCTACTTCCAAGGCACTATGCCGGAGCCGAAACATTGTGAGCGCTAGGTGTTTGCAAGAGCGGTCAGAGCTGTCGAGCTCAGAAAACACTGAGTATATGCGAAAATGGGTAGACAGCCGCGAGATCAAGCTGGAGTTGGGCATGACCGACTATTTTCTTTCATTTTTTCCCCCTTTGGGCAGCTTCTCTCTTGTTTCTCTCACCGCGCCGGGTTTCGGTGTCGCATGCGGCGCTCCGTCGAGATCGGCATAAGAGGAGGAGCACGTAACCCTGAGAAAGTACTTTGTCTTAGTACGCCCTACATGATGGGCAAAAATGTCCTATCTTGGCTAGAAATACCATGCGAAGAATTAAAGGGTCCTGCACTAAGCATACGCCTCTCTCATCAACAGGAAAAATCCTATCATACGAACGAGGATCCTGTATCCACTGAGGATAATCTGTGTGGATGGAGAATGCCCCAACACTCGATGGAAGTACCACGAGCCTCAGAGCTTCTTTTCTGGAGTATTTTGATCATAGTGAACCAGAGATACCGGGGATCAATGGTCCACACTACTGTGAAAAAACTTATCAACACGATTCAAGATGCATACTTTGCTTAGCATATTTCCGACAATCAAATCTAGACGGCTGAGCTTCAATTCGTCACCTATTTACGTATTCTATGACACGCAGTAGATATTACCGGCTATAATGCTGGGGACTTGCTGTCATTGTGTGGAGCTGATGCCAACCCAGCATTAGCATGCACAGTAGGAGGGGCGCATAATATTCCTAAACCTTTCGCGGCAGTCATATACGGCTACAGTATCCCCCTTGGCAAAGGTATAACCGTTCCAGGGAGGCGTAACGATGCTCCAATAGTGAGGGACTAGGTGACATGGACCTTGAGTCATGTTGGTGTCAAGTTCAAACAGGTTCGTGTCACGCTCGTTGAAGGATTAGTCGAAATCCAAGAGTGTATTCTTCGATCAGCTGAAGGAAAGGTCTCGTTTGGAAAGTATGCTGCTGATCTTTCGATTAATTGACATAAACATCCTCAGATGTGGGAGCCCACTCCATACGAGCAGAAACATTCCATGTGTTCTTGTCCGAGGTATCTATGGCCATCTCAGGAGCGAGAATTCTACAATAACGGAATGATGGCAAGGGTACACGGTCATATAGCTTGCACTTTTCCATATCAGAGATACAAACGATAAGGCATACGCAAACACAATTTCTTAAATGCATTCATTGTGAGCCATACTGAAAACATGGATTCCTCATATAATAACGAATGCCCGCAGCAATGTACCATGAATTTGATTCGTGCGCGCCGTTTTTCCTATATTGAACTGAGGTCATCACCGGTCATACCGAGATAAGCAAACGATGACTAGCTCCTTGCGAACTGATCCATTTGATACGCGATATGATCTCTAGCCTCAATATAAAGCATATCAATTCTACAAATAGGTCACAGAGTACCTACCAGTATTTGATAATTATCAAAGATTGCCCACCAGTTCCAATTAAACTAGAAACTCTTAACTCAGACAGAGAAGTGATTGAGTTACATAAGTGTTTATTTACTTAATATAATAGTGATATCTTATCTGCATTATAATAATTTTAACATAATTAAACTGAAAATGAGCAGATATCCTAATACTAATTCTTAAGCCTTGTAGAGCTCGGTATGTAGTCAGGTCGTTCGCGCACCTTAAGAGATGGTTAGTCTTGACTCAGATTCGAGAATTTTACCAACGGTCAGGTATTCACATGAGCACGTTTGTGAGACTCTTTTTTTCCTCATAGAGGTGTCTCAGCTCAGCTGAAATACCACAAGGTGGCAGTGCAGCAAGTCGCGGCGGCCATATGAGCACCATCTGTTCCAAGAGTTGGGCAAAACCCGCATACACCAAGCTAATCCTGTAAGACCAATCTGTTAAGCATTTTGAATCTCTCAAAGCAAAATAACGAGTAAATGCCACCGCTTACCGTTTGATGCCTGGTTTGAAGGTTCGTTTTTCTTGCTCGCCACTTAGATTTGTACGATAAGGATGTTTTTAGGACCTATCCAACTAGTTTTTACTGGAAATGGCTAAAATGAACTCTCTGAGTCTTATGGAACGTCAACGTTTGGTGAATGTCAGATAATGCTCCAAAGAAGCAGCGTTATCAAAGTTGTCTGAGAGTTCCCTGTCCACCGGTATAACTTTGTTGATCGGCGCGGCCGGGGTCATACATTAAGCAAATGGTACCCTTTAAGCGTACATTGTTTCCTGAGACACATAGTACCAAAATACCAAAAGACAAACGCAAAGACATGATGTGTAAGATCTTTTTTTTTTTGCCAAGCACTGCAGGAATGCCACCGTGTCTGCGCCGCCACCCATGTCTTTCTGTGCAGTGTATAAATTGCAGAGCCAAACTCCCCGACAGGTCTGTCTGAACCTCTCTCTCTATTACCCCTCCTCAAAAAGCCGAAAATTATCACATATTGCCCTATTCGTCAAAATGTGGATTGTTCCTCTGGCGCTTATTGGGCATTTGCTTCTCGTTGCAGCTGATATAACGGTCACAATCAGCGATGTAAAACCCTTGCCTTACAACTTCTCGAAAGCTGCCACGTCAGCAACAGATCTCCTCAACAGGAGCTGTCCAGAAGAGCTGTCATACGCCAACCCATACAGACCTACAGTCCTCATGTCATCTTTTGCAGATTTTGGAGAGGAAGACCAGGGCATTATTGCTGATGGCAACGTGTTCCCATCATCCGATGGCCTAGTACGTGGTGCCATTGAGGCCTGGGCTCAGCATCAGCACCTAGTGCTCCGGCCTGATGAAATCTGGTTTGAGATACTTGCGCAGCTTAACTTTTACATGACGGCTCATGCTGAGGACATTCGTCACTTATTCGTTGACCACGAGGGCAAGGAGGAGATTGAGGCGTGGGAGTTTACCTGGCGTGATGTGGTAGCCGCATTTGCTGGCGAGATCCAGGCACGTGTCAAGACAGACTGGCTCCTCGAATGGATTATGCCTGACTTCACCACGACTACCGAAAGCGATGAGTTGACAGCTACCGTGCTGATGATGGGTTTGATGCAGCACTACTTCGAGTTCAGCGGTGGAATTGTCTGCGGACTTCCTGCTGTTACGCTGCTAGGTGAACGGGAGGACTGGGTCCAATTGTTGGACAAGCTCGATCACCTTGACGATTTTGGTCCGGAGCCTGCTAGCTATGCCCAAAACCTGCGTCCCATTCTAGAGCGATTTGTCAATACTTGGGATAATCCCAACAGTCAGACCACGCGCGACTTCTGGAAACAGATCGTGCGTGCCGATAGGCATTTCAGCTGTGGCGCTGGTCCAATCGAGTATGATGTGTCCGGCTGGATCACAGGTTTCATGCATTGGACACCAACTGGTGATCTGCGCATTAACCCCGCTTGGTTCCCTCAAGATTTCACACCATCTCCAGGCTCCATTACCCTTGATGGCATCACATACTTCTCCCAGGAGCTTACATCCCTATCAGTCGGTTATGCCAAGGCACCTCTGAAGATGCTAGATTACCCTGAAGTGGGCACTGACACTATGTCATATCTGCTGGCCGGCAACGTGGCAGTGAAAAGGCAAGCCCCAAAGAAGAAGGGCGGATTTGTGAAAGCACAGCCTTTGAGCGCATGGTTCTTATACGCACCAGTGGATACAAACGTTACCACCGGACCGCGTTACGGCCAGTACAAGGAACTTGAGGACATCGCCAGGGGATTCAAAGTGTGCCAAGCATGAGATTGCTGGAGTAGCCTATCCTGCAATTAGAGAAATCGAGAAGCGTATTCCCATATGGTGCAACACTTTTTTCAATAGAGTAGTTTTGGGAGACCTAAACTTGATTCAATTATTTCGCAATGTCTTCTACCTCGCTTTCCCCCCCTTCAGGGTATATGACAAATGTGTGTAATGAGGCCAAGTGGTATGGAGTCCATTGTAAAACTTCCCAATATCGAAATCCTAGTATGCGCTCGAGTCATCATAATCTGGAGGAAAGAATGCTGAGGTTCAGGCAGACGCATCGTGTGTTGCATGATTTCACATGGCTGCTGATGGGTTGAAAGCCTGGCAGACATGGAGAGTATTCCAGCAACAACTAAACTAGATTTGATCATATTACTTACTACGTGGCTGCAGAGAGTCATTTCCATCTTACTAAGAACCGAAACCTTGTAGCCTACGAATGGGAATCGTAGTCCATATCCTACTACTTCAGCCCATATTCCTCTTCTGGCGCTCTATCCAGTCATGCTGATCAAATGGCGGAAATGGCTGCCACTTTCCATCCCCCCCTTTGCTGTTTGATTCTGTTGTCATTTTGTTTTCCCTGCTGGGCTGTTGGTCATGTCCTTGACTTTTAGGATTGACCATGTTGGCCACAGTAAAATCATTTTCACGTTCCTCCCCTCCCTTCGCCAAGGTTTCGGATCGTAGCTGTGGGGTTTCTGTTACTTTGGGATCCAGATTC
Organism: Paramyrothecium roridum; assembly: GCA_003012165.1. Lineage (NCBI taxonomy): Eukaryota > Fungi > Ascomycota > Sordariomycetes > Hypocreales > Stachybotryaceae > Paramyrothecium > Paramyrothecium roridum. The sequence goes on from PXOD01000190.1 coordinate 25,009, forward strand.
CTGTTTCCAACTTGGTCGGAATCTGGCTGGTCAAGCGCGTTGAGTAACTGCAATGGCCAGACACCAACCTCAACAGTGAGATTCTTTCGCTCATCACGCACTCTGGGTCTAAAGATCTTTGCTTTAAAATTCGCTTCCGACCCTCTAGAATGACACATATGATCATCTAGCAGAGTCTCGGACTGTTCTTCAGAAGACTCACAATTGCCACGGGGCTTTTGCCCACTTCCTTCTCTTCGCGAGTGGCCGGTGCTTGATTCTTTGTATCAGCAGCAAGCTGATTCTTGCGGGATACATTGAATTCTTTCTCGTCTTGATGGACAAGCTCGAACGATGTACCGTTGAAAAATGGTATTGCCGACGGCGGTTTAGTTTGATTACCTCCCCCACCATCACAAGAGGCCTCTTTGATCAGATCTGAGGAAGTGGATATTGGTTCATTCCTGCTGGTATCCGAAGAAACTGGAGTTTTAATTTCAGCATTGCGCATATCCTTCAGCCTTGTTGTGATGTGAGAAAGAAGTTGAGCGGCCTCGTCTGGAATGACTCTGTCAACCTTTGCAAAGTCGTCTTCGTTTGCTTTTGTGAATACATCTCCTACTTCTCCTTCGTGTAATAACTGGAAATCTGCCAGAGCCTTTTTTGCTTCTTTTGTTGCATTTTGCTCTATTTTCAACTATTTTTTGAAGTGTTTTCTACCAACATCAGGATCTTTGCACAGTGACATAGTATCTTGGAGTATCACTTACAATTTTCTTTTGAGAGAGTCAGATACTTGTTTTCCCGCCTTTGTTACCTCGTCGATCTTTCGATTAAGACCTTCACATATCATTATATTGACGAGCAGGTTGGCATCGGTTTTGACTGTATTCATCTTGAGTCGCAAAGAGGTGAGAGGATGACGCAACATAACCCATTGCATGCGAATAAACAACCTCCACCAGCGGGAAGGTTCATTGTGCTTTGGTGAGGTGTCAAGCTTCTGTAAGATCGAATCCATAGTCTTTCGGACAAGATGAATCATCTTTGCCATGTGATCAAATGTGTCCCTTCGCTGACGCTGCTTTTCCACATGATCCATATATTCTTCAGCCGCGTGATAAAAACAATTAACAATGTTGACAAAAGATTTTGTTTCTGAGTGAAAAAATTTGATTTCATCTCCCGCCTCACTGAGCTTTTCAATTACTCCTGCTAGCTTCTGAAGCCCCCTAATGGCCTGGGGAATGGCAACGGTAGCCCCAAGAGCGGCTAAAGCGAGTTCAGCCATGATGGAGGCTTGTTCAATATTTGCTTGACTTATGACCCAAGCGGGATTGAAGATGGGTATGGACCATTGAAGGATTCTACCTCGGTGCAACATTTTTATGCCCCAATGCCCCTGTTCTGAGCCTCATATGCGGCTATCGGTGGTCAGTCACAAGAGGAGGTAATGCTACGACAACGGCAGTGACTGCACGGGTTGTGCAATTGAAGTAATTAAATGCTACGCTGCGATGTGTAATGACTCCCTGTTTTGTGATGTATCAAGTGTCGGTAACAGAGTTAAGCCACAATGGCAGGGCAGTGCTACTACGTGGTTTTCACAGATTGGTTGTCGCAGACGGCCGCCTTGCAAATGGTTCGCAGCTCAACGCGGTGATGCGGCTTGCCTCGTTACTCGCATAGTTGTGCTATCTGTGAGTGGCCACAGACCCGTAGAAGTGAGGAGGGGTGCAGTATCAGGGCTGCATTTGTGACCCAACCTTGCTCTCAAAGGCTCCACAAGTGTTTCTGGACTGTCCAAGATGATCCAATCCGGTGTGTATCAGTCCAATATGGCGACTTTTTGAGCTCTGTTCTCCGATTGCGGGAAAGTCTAGCCGGTGGCGTGAATTTTGGAACTCCAACTTTGCGATCGTTGGCCATGAAAGCGACCAACAAACAAACAAGTACCATGAACATCTTCTTTTTAAGCAAAGTAAAGGTTTCAGAAAATGCTAACAGTGATCCAGTAGGCTACTAAATCGAAATAAATGTTTTTGTTTGCCGAATCTTCCTAACGTGAATACAATACGAGCAGTGCCGGTCGCCACTTACCGTATGTTTCGACTCTGCTGGACTTCTTACATCCCCCTAGTGGAATAGACAGCCATAACTCTTAGCTTGGAATATTCTCCACTTCTCGTAGGGGGAAAGTGGAGGCGGGGCAAACTCTCCACGTCTTTGGTGGAGGAGGGGCTCATGGTGAGGTGGAGGACTAGCGAGGCTTTGCCAGGACAAACTCCCCCATTGCGTACAGTAAGGATGGCCTGTACGTGAACGACCACTTGATCATTATAAATACGACATTACCTTGATGTGACATGGAATGATTATTCTAGTTTTGAGTTCATTTTATAGACCAATCGAGAGTGTGCGGACATGGCATCCACAGTTGTCGAGTTGGCCCCGGGAGCTGTTCTCACTAAACCTGAATCCACCGACGGACCAATTAAGATGCCAATGGTAGCAGCAGAACAAGTGACCGCACCAGCTGTCAACGTCGAAGGCGGCGCCTTCAATCATTACCAAAATCTACTGTTTGAACTCACCCTGGAGGAGAAAGTCTCACTGCTTTCATGCAAGAGTTTGACATCTCTAAACGATATACCTCGATTGAATATCCCAGCTGCCAAGGTATGACAACGTATGCTTCACCAAGTAATAGAAATCGTGCTGAGATATTTCTCTTGGTAGATAAGTGATTCTATCAGTGGCGTGCATGGCTCGGCCAGCCACCTCGAGGATGTGGGAACAGCCTCGTTCCCCAGCTCTACGGGCCTCGCCTCAACATGGAACAAAGAGCTGATGCGGAAATTTGGCGAGCGACTGGGCGTCGAGGCCAGACACAAAGCTGTGTCCGTCGTTCTCGGACCCAATGTCAACCTTCACCGCGATCCCCGGGGTGGCCGAAACTTTGAGACATTCAGCGAAGACCCCCTGCTGTCAGGAATGTTAGCGGCCCAAATCGTGAATGGTCTGCAGTCGACGGGGGTTGGCGCTTGCGTCAAACACTTTGTTTGCAACGACAGCGAGACCCTACGACATACCTATGATGTATTGGAGTCTCCCAACTCCAGGACGATGAGAGAGCTTTACATGAAAGCCTTCCAATACGTATTTCGGGAGTCGGACCCGGCAGCCGTGATGATGGCCTACAATAAAGTAGATGGCACATATTGCAGCGAGTCACCTATGATCAAGGATGTTCTTAGAGACTCATGGGGTTGGAAGGGTTGCGTCATCTCCGATTGCTATGGCACACATAGTGGCGTCGCAGCTCTCAAGGCTGGGCTGGATGTGGAACTGCCGGGTCCATCAGTCTTTCGCGGCCAGAAGCTGATTGAAGATTATGCCAACGGCCTCGTTGCGCTATCTGATATTGACGATGCTGTGATTCATTACCTCACTATGCTGGACAGAACAGCTGCAAGCCACAGTCAGGACGATGAAAAGACTGTCATTTCCAAAGAGACTAGCTCCATAGCCAGGGAGCTGGCAACCGAGGGAACTGTTATGCTCAAGAATGAAGCGCAGACACTACCCTTGGACATGCGCCAAGCACCCCGAATTGCTGTGGTTGGTGATGCCGCTTTCCACCCAACCATCGCTGGAGGTGGAAGCGCAGCGTCGCATCCCCAGTATTATCAACGACCACTTGATTGTTTCAAGAAATCCCACCCTTTTCCGGATCTCGTCAAATACGCGCGGGGTGTGAATCCCAATTATGTCACTTCCGCGGCTCCACTGGAGATTTTGCAGAATAGTAAAGGGCAAAAAGGTCTTGAGGTGGACTTTTTCAACAACACCAGTGAAGCAGTAGTCTTATCCAAAACACTGACTGACTCGCCACACATGGTCATGCTTGGGTACATTGCGCCTGGTCTGGACCCGCTCGACTTTCATTTCACTCTCAAGACGCAGCTGACGCCAGACCGAAGCGGGCTGCACACAATAGGTGTACAGGCCACCAACAGCTTCGAACTCTTCATTGATGAGCAACGAGTCATGGCAGAGACAATGCCCAGGATCACAGTTACGGATTTTCTGTTTGTGCCCAAGAGACTAGAACGTACAACACAATTTAGAATGGAGGCAGGGAGAACGTACTCAATCCAAGTGGTGGTGCAGTCGCGAGACCCTGATGTGTCCGAACCGCCCATCAATGCCATCAAGCTATGCTTTGAGGAGGAATGCGACGATGCCGCTAGGATATCAGAGGCAATGTCCTTGGCTGCGAGTTCAGACATTAGCATAATTTATGCTGGCAGAACCGGTCAACACGAGTCTGAGGGCTTTGACATGACCACACTTGAGCTGGCAGAAAATCAGGTTCAGATGATCAAGTCAGTGGCGGCTGTCTCTCCACGTACGGTGCTTGTTCTACACTGCGGGAACCCCATCGACGTTTCAGACTTCATCGACGATGTGGATAGTGTGCTTATTGCACATTTCCCGGGCCAAGAAGGTGGCCAGGCAATTGCCGATATTGTGTGCGGTGCTGCCAATCCCAGCGGTAAGTTGGCCACTTCCTGGCCTATGAGGCTCGAGAATGCACCGTCGTACAGCAATTTCCCTGCAACAGTTACCGAAAAAGGACCTCTTCTTCGATATGAGGAGGGGCTCCAAGTGGGATACCGCCATCAGGATGCTGCGGAGCTCTACAGATTCCCCTTTGGTTTCGGCTTGTCCTTTACGACATTTGCCTACAGCGACATGAGCATCAACTCGATTGCTGCCGATCACCTTCCTTACCCTGAACAGACCATTATCGTGAAAATTAAGGTTCATAATACGGGTCAGTTCCCAGGATATGAGATTGTGCAAGTGTATTCTGTCCCGCCGTCTACGTCTCACGTGTGGAGGCCGAGACGCGAGCTCGCGGGTTTCCACAAGGTTTTCTTACTACCAGGGGAGGAGAAGAGCGTGGACATATCAATCTTTAAACGTGATTTGGCTGGTGTATGGGATGAAGGGGCCGCGAAGTGGAAATCCAAGAATGGGGCATATGGATTGGTTGTTCATGACAACAGTGCCGCAGTATACTTGCCGGAAGAGGAATCATGGGTCAAGGCGTGAGTGGTCATCACGATGATAGCAGGTATCTGGTTTAGCTGCCAGAAAATTCACAACAAAGAAGCCTTAAGCACTCAGGGGACAGCAGTACCAGCCAAACTAGAACAACGATGCCGACGTGTGCAGGAGCCATCTCGACATGCATAGAGCTGCAACGACCAGACCTTGGTCTTATCCCACCTCAACAGCAGAAGTGATTTGAGCGAGAACTGGTCCACAGAGATTGAAACAGTCTGTTAATTGAAGTTGGAATAACACTGGGTAACTAGAGCGCAGCAACCGAGGCATCCACTAGTCCAAGGAGGTGAAAGCAAGCCCCTAAAGCCAAAGTGATTTCTCACTTACGGTGGGTCGGCATAAGTTTCGCTTGATCTTGGGTTACGAGCCAACGAGAATAAGTGAGTAAAGGAGGAAAAAGTGTTATAATAAAATAATAGATAAAATACTTGGTAAGTATTCTCTTATTGAAAGGTATTTTAAAGCTTTTCATAAGAAGTATTTGATGAATTACTATTTATATTATTCTATAATTTAAAGATTTGAACCCTTAGTATTATGCGAAACTTCCGACATCTAACTGTAATCAGCATAGAACCACGACGGTGCGGACTAATAATGACCCGAACACAGCGACATCTTAGCACACCAATGCTTGGTCCATCCATTTCGACAACCCCCAGGTCCAAGGTCCAACATGATGCATGGGCAGAGCCATGCACATAGAACATGGCCCCAGATGAATCAGCGACATCGCCACCAAGCAACATAACCCTGCTTTGTGACCACTGTAATAAAGTTTTCTCGAGGGCCGAGAACTTGGCCAGACATCAGGCTGCCTGTGCGTCACCTGACAGCTCGTGGGAGCTCGATGATAATTGATTATCGCAGATAATGGGGTTCTCAAGTTTGCTTGTGCATGCGGCAGACGATTCAGTCGGAGGTGAGAATCCACCATGTGTATTCACACAGTCATACAACATCATACCGGTGTATGCCACACGACTTTTTTGTTCTCTTGATATTCACCCTCGTGCGAATGATCTCTTCATAAAAGTCGAGGTGCTAATGTTTATCCTATTCAGTGACCTCTTGCGACGCCATCAAAAGATTCACGAGAGGACTCGTAGTCGTACGACAGCCGGCATTAGCCCATCTCCGGCGAATTCACTGAATGCGTCACTTTCAGTGACTGGGGAACACTATCCTGCTATATCTTTCGATGTTGAAATTCACGAAGATGCACATACCCACGAAGACGGGTCCCTCGCTCAACCGCAGCTTTCCTCGGCTACTCTTACGAATGGCCCGACCTTAAGCGGAACCAATTATTCTTCTTACCCGGACTTCCCTACATCTACGGAAGGACTGTATGATTCGAGCCTTCAATGGGCCTTTAATTTCGGAAGCTCGCCCTCTATGAATAATCCTTTTTGGCACTTGGACCAGCCGCAAGTGTCTGACATTGGTGCCTCGTCAACTTCGGGCACTAGATTGGATCATATGAACACGGAGGTACCTTCTCAGGAATGGAGAGTCTGTCACACTCTGCCAGTGTCATCGGACAACGACGCATTGCAAACGTCAAACCCTACAGTAGACCAAATAACAACAACACGTCTCGAAGCTGAAAGACAAGGGTTCTATCTCCAAACTTCGAATCTTCTTGCGTGGCCAGGCACTACACTTGACATGCAAAAAAGGACAAACATCTTGGACGTGATCAAGAGTGGTCATACTTTAAGGCACGAGAGCGATGAAGAGTTGAAACATTTTCCCGACTTGGAAACTACACAATATTTCCTACATTTGTTTTTCCTTCACACACATACACAATACCCCGTAGTTCATCTGCCAAGTTTTTCCGCAACCACAACATCGCCACTTCTTCTTTTATGCATGATGCTCACAGGCTCAACATATTCCGAAGCCAACCGGGGAGGATTTGGGCTGCGATGGTTCAACATCGCTAGAAGCGCCCTGATAGTTGCCCGTGAGGCTGATCCCGACTTTGTAAGTGGAGCCAACCCATGCAAAGGATTGAGATAATTGTTGTCGTCATACAAACTAACGAGCTCTCAAAGATGAGGAACGAAGATAATATCTTTGCGCTTCTCCTTCTTTGCTCATTGGCTGTATGGAGTGGTGAGCGAGACATGTACGAGCGTGCGGAAAGCGACCGGAGCAGTCTCATATTTGCTTGCAAAAGGCAGCGACTACTGGACTGCCGGTCCAGGGTGAGACCTGATCGTTCAGATATTCCTCAGCTATGGCGTGACTGGATCAATTTGGAGCAGCGCAGAAGACTAGGATTGAGTATCTACGTACGTTCAATCAGTGGTAAACGCTATAAGGGCTCTGTTAACAGCCAATAGGTCTTCGACTGTCAGATGGCTGCACTGCTCAATAACCCGCCGTTCGTGGCCAAGTCCGAATTGGTCCATACCGCTCTACCCTGTGCTGAAAGCTACTGGGCAGCAAGCACTGCGCAAAGATGGAAAGTACTTCTTGGCCCTTCAGACATGCCTCCAAGCACATACTATCTGACTACGCTTACAACAATCCTCCTACATGACACAACCACAGAGATCTTCCCCTTCCCCGACCTGGACGAGTTCAGTCGAACCTTGTTCGTTTACGGCTTACATACTCACATTTACGATTGGCGGCAGCTCCTTTGTTTAATCAATGGCGATGGCCTCATGCGGTCTGTCCGGGCGCTCGGGCCACAAAGTATGGGCCCTGCTCTGCTAGAGCGTAAAGAATGGCTACAGAAATCACTGTTCAACTGGAACACCCACTATGGGGACCGCGATACTGCCCGCTTGCCCAATGCGAAAGACACGAGCAACCCACGTGGAACACTTGTCTACTACCTAGGAGTGCTGGCTACTAAGGTCAGCTTTGCGGACCTCCACCTCGTCAATGGGCATTCTCGTATGGAGGAAGACGTATCACTTGCGGAGGAGGCACTTCATAACTGGCTGCAGACCGATGATGCAAACACAGCACTCAACTTGACACAAGAGATGATGAGTCTGGCTCACCACACTATAGCATCTGGTGAAGTCTTCAAGTGTAGCCTTGAGCTTGTCGTGTGTCTATTTATGGGTGGCTTGATACTTTGGGCCCGTTGTCGTTTACGCGGGTCAGGTGAAGATGACGGCTTGGGTATGGTGGAAGACGAAGCCAGACGCAGAACAGACGCGGGATTCAGCTTATCCGAAGTCACTCGTGCAGCTCAGGCTTTAAGATCTTTATGGCAATGCCGAGTGGGCTTGCTCTTTGGCACAATACTCGACAGACTTTGCAAGAACGCAAGTTGATAGTTGTGGGCTACTCGTCATCAATGTTTGTACTTTAGTGGGCGTAATTGTTGGCATCCCAGTCCATTTCTAGTCTAATTTGTCTAGCAGTATTGAAAGTGCTTTATATTATGATTGCGTAACCTGCATCCCACCTAGCAAATCTGAAATATGCAGGTTCTAGACATGGCATTTCGTATGCGCCCTGTGCGTGTAGCCCTACGTGGGCTCCGACATTCTGTGACTCTTGTCCAGGGGTTCGGTGGGTGAGCGAACATCTCACCCAGTGTCTCCAAATGCGCTCCACCATCTACCGAGTAGGATAACGTGTATTTCAGAGGTCGAGCAGAAACGAGAAGGTCAATCCTCGTCACAGAAGTGTTGCGAAAGGCGCGAATAGACTCCTGTGCAGTGTCCTCGTCAGCAACTAACTGCTCCCTCATGAGAAATTCGAATCATCACTTACAATGAAATCCTTCTTTTTAACATCAAAACGCGTGCAAATTACTTCGCATTCCCCAGCTTCGGCCTTTCGAAGTCCAATTGAGGCATATGCCGCCTGAGGCCACCATATGACCGTTCCAGCCTCGTGAAGTGGCTCACTGGACGCGAATTCAAGTTGGGTCCGCCAGTCAAATGAGAAACTAGGTTGCTTGTGCAAGAAACATACATGGAGATTCTGCCGTGTCAATTCTGTGAGCACTGCCAAATAGTGCAAGATATCCTGGCCGGGTGGCCAGCGAGTACTCCTTTCTGAGAGGGGTTCGAACGTTGTACCAGCCAGGCATGAGATTTCCGCCGACAGGTCAAAGTTGTCTTCCCAGCTCGTGGGTCGTTCAATCAATCCTAAACCTTCGGCCTTGCCAAGGAGAGTGATCGGTTGCCTCTGGTTGACAACCGGCCATCCATTTTTCCACTCAGCAGAGGCAAGGAACGTCTCTCGACCTAGTACACCCTTTTGCTGGGCACCATCACCCTGCGGTTGAACGCCAAGGAAAACTGCCCACCATGGTCCATTTCTGCCCTGTACTAGATCCATGTGACCTGTATTACGTATGTCGGGGTGTTCATCATGAAAGACCAAGGGGTTGACCGTTCCTACGGGTCCAGTTTCCCAAGGGTCAAACGGCCCCGATGCGCTTCGAAACACCCATTGCTGGTGTCCTTCGTCTGTGCCACCTTCTACAGTGCTGAGGTAGTAGATAGATCCCATATTTCCTGAAAACGTGTGGCCTCTCCGCGATAAAAACACCAAAGTCTGAACTTCTGTTCCAGATAGGCTTGGTAAGGCTTTGTCGAGTCATCAGATCTATCTCTGAAGTAAAGCTGGCAATGCCTGTTCCTGGTTTTGAGATCCGTGGATCCTTGATCTTGGTAGCTGCGAAAAGATAGACTTTGCCGTCATCATAAAAAAAAAAAAAAGATCTTGGTCGATTCCGTGAACGTCAAAGTAGATCCGTTCGGACCACGAATTAGCTGCCCAAATGTCATCGGTGCTGACGTAAATGCCTTTGGAAATAACGATGTCTTAATTAGAGATCAGCATTGCTGGGCATCCGGAGACTGAGCTTGCTGATTCTTGGACCGTGGTGCACCCATCCTTCTGGCCTCGGCGTGTACGTACATACAGTACACACGTGGAAACGGCCGTTGTGATGGCGAAGGGTAGGTGGCCATATGCCTCCACATGTGTCAACAATACGCATTTTGAGCTGAGATGGCCTTGTGAGAACATGGCCGATGAGTTCCCACCTGTTCAAGCCTTTGCTATGATAAATCGGTATCCCGGGAAAGAACTCGAAACTCGAAGTGACCAAGAAAAAAGTAGCTGTCGCCTACACATGCGATAGATGGGTCGGGGTTGAAGCTGGGTATGATGGGACTGTAATGTGTATCTGGTGACATGATTGGCAGTAGGGTAGGGTGCATTGAATAGACTCTGAGAATTGCCGTCTCTTGCTCGGCTTTACCAAACTTCGTGTTGTTAACTTATCGATTTTTCTGTACCGAGACAGTATAAACATCATGCCAGGAGGTCCACACCATGATCAATAGTGGAGGGTGGAGGTGGAGTCTAAGACTGCCCTTGGAACTGTAGGTTGCAATGTGGAGGCGGGTCTGTCCTAGAGCGATGTGGAGGCGGGCCCTGACGGACAGGAATCCACTGCTGCGCCAATGAGGCCGCCGTTTGGGAGTGTCGCTATGGTTGGCGACCCACCTCCACCTTTACAGTTAAACAAAGGCCTAGGCCGTCCCGGCAATGCGGACAATGTGTACAATGCTTCATTTTACCCCATGGGGAGGCCCTTTGTCCCATGGGGTTCGAATCTTTGTGGTAGCGATGCAAGATAAAGTCTCTGTCTGCAGCCTACGTTAATTCAATCACGTCAAGCATTGTCTCAATTTCATTTGCACCAAAGTATTCATTCTGCTCTTTGTCCTCGTCATGCCGGAGAGTCCCTGGTATCTTATACGCAAGAATAAAGTAAAGTCCAAGCCGCTGAGAAGAGCATGACAAGGCTATTTCCGGCGAGCTGTGATGTGGCCCAAAGGCTTGATGAAATTTCAGCAGCAGTCGAGGCTGAGAGAGAGTTACAAGCTGAGCAGAAAACTGTTACCTACATGGACTGTTTTCGGGGCAGTGACTTTCGCCGAACTAGAATTACCTGTGGTATGTTCATCGTTCAGCAATTCACTGGTATCGCTTTCTACGCTCAAGCTTTGTATTCCCTCGGAATTTCCGGTCTCCCGTAGCCAATAAGCTCGAAGAAGTGTAATTTTACTGTAGGCTTGAAAAAAGCTCAAAGGATGTATTAAATGCTATCCCCATGCGCTGAGCCGTAGATCATTTTTCTGAAGACGGAAGGCCTCTTTATAGAACACATTAAACCTGCCATTCACATAATTCAATAGCTTGCGAGAGTACGAGGCTTAATGAATGGGCAAAATGTGTTAAGATACTATGCTTGAAGCATCTTATCGCAACAATGACGCAGATGAAGAACGATGTCTTATTGATATAATCTCTTTGGCTCGAGCTTTTGCCGTTTCCTACATATTTCAATGGACTGCGCTTCCAGACTTTCTGCCCAGAACTTTGGCGAACCTGCCACCCTTTCTGCTCTTCCCAAGCTCTGCTCTCCCTCACACAGTCTTCCTTTGCCCACCGACGCCATATTACGACATTCCCGCGACGGTGAAGGGGCTGTAGTCACAGCAATATAGCCGACTTCCTCCATCGGACGTACGTCAGCCAGGCGAATACGCATGTGACGCAGAGCCCTAGCCCTGTCTGGCCCGTCCAAACTTGACCCTCCAGGCGGCAGAGGGATGTAAGCGTTGTCGCGTGTCACACAGCTCGCAAAGCCTAGTATGTCAGGACCCCTGACAAGGAACAAGAAGAATATTCCAGAGAAGGCGAGGACCTGGAGTGCCGTGGTCGTGGCCAGCAAAAGGGCGATCCATACTCTATCTGCTAGATACACCCGGTTCGGTCGAACCTTGGCTGCTGTAGAACGATAAAAGTCGTGTACGTCGAAAGGGTTGCGCACTGGGCTGTTGCTTTCATGGAGAGTCCTAGCTGTTACTATCGTGTTGGTGTACTCGAGCGGCCCCTTCGAAGCATCCCAAAACGTGTTGAAGACTGTCGTTAGTCGCCTGGAAAACCTTGAGGCGTCAACACTTGACAGGTTGCGCCGTGTCTGTTTGGCATAGAGGTGCTCCTCCCCAACCACAAAGTTCTCCGTCGCGGACGCTGTGAAAAAGTCCACGTCGCCAGCAGCTCTGGGCCACAAAGATATCCCGTTTCGTAGTCCACCAAGGTGACTCTGGATCCATTCCGAAAATTGACTTTGTATCTTGTCCGAGTTTCTTCGACGTTGACGCCACGCTGTGCAGCTGGAAGGCTCGGGGCATTGAATTTCCGTCTCGACATAAACCGTCCACATGGTGCAGTTAAAGAAGTGTACTAGTCGCAGCTCAGAACCATCCGTTGTTTCTCTCGGTTGTGTTTCTGAGCTGGCAAAGATCATGTGGTGCTCCGGGGCTCCACTTGAATTGTCCCACCGCTCCAATGGCTCTGTCGAGGTAATGTTGACGGCAAAAGAAGCCATGCTAGTACGGTTGAACGCGTTCATGTCGATCGAGTGATGGTACTGGTCAATGTTGGCACTGAGATCTAGCGTGTCGATAGGCTTGCAGGCCAGATCAATGTATGAAGTATTAACCGAGAATTGGTAAGACCCCCCTCTGTCGTCAAAGTCGAGCCCTTGCACTTTGATACCAAGAAGCGAAGAAAAGTCTTGTTCCCCTCCCCTTAGGGTTTCCGAATCAATTTCATGAGTTTGGTCAGGCGCCAAGCCCAGTGGCCACTGCGGGATCTTTGGGAACGACCAGAGGTCGGTTGGGGAATTGCGCCGCTGCGCCGACTGCATGAGGTTAGTGGTGTAAAGTGCATAAACATTTGATTCAGCGGACTTGGCCATTTGCGAAACGTAAAACTGGGAAAATTGTTCTTGCGGATCGGCGTAATAGACAGTACCGTTGCTCCACATCCTTCCACCGCCAAGATGGAGTATCCTGGACGCACTCTGACCGCCAAGAGGGGACATAGTCCATGTGAACAGAATCAGAAAGGCGACAGCAACATGGGCCCGTAGAAAGAGCAGCCTCTCCACGGCGCTGGCAAAACTTTGACTACCAAAAATCTGTTCCAGAGTGGCTAGCCTGATGCCATGTGGTTGTTCCAAAGCCCAACGGGCCACGTTCTTGTAAAAGCGAGCTGCAACCATGGCAAATACAATGGGATATATGGTTGGTGACAGACGAGCCGCCTGAAGGAGCCTCTCACCGTAGGCGGACTCTACTTCTCCGTCTATACCAAGCGCAAGTAGAGCGAGAACTATGAAGCAATTCAGTAAATTGCTATGCGGGCACAAAGGCCGACTCCATCTTACCCAGGAAGGGCACTGGGCTGATAGTGACAACAACCTCCCAAAGCCACATCATGGCCTGAGAGAGGCCCTTTTGGTGCGGCGTCTGAGGAGGATGGGACCACGTCCAATGACTCTGGTCTCCATTGTCGTGTTCTACCCGGGGAGATCGAGCTCGAGCCTCAGGGGTCCGAGCAGCCGTGCTTGTTGCTGCGTTCGACGATTCATGCTGGTGCTTCGGTATTAGACCTCTCATGAATTCGGGCGCCGACAAAGAGTGAGCCCTGCGAGTAGGACAACTTAGCTACCATGTGTACCAAAGTGGTCATCATGACCTACCAGATCTTCCAGATTGTGAATACCGTAGCCAGCAGGGCTACGAGCATGAAGAAAAGACAGAGGCCAGCTGCCATAAGCGGAGTGATATGGAAAGGTTGGTATGCCAAAGGCTTCCATTCGTGGGAAATTGTGTAGGGCTCCGCAGACTTCCCGTCCCGGATGCCTGTTTGGTTTCTTTTAGCCAATATCACAGACCTGCGTTCAACAGGAGAGGCGTCCCAAAATGTGGCCAGTGTAGGAAGAAGTGCAGCGGACAAGTTTCCTCGCGGACACCCCCCTGCGCAAGGATCCACCGAACAGCATCCCACGAAATCTGGCCATGCGCATTTGTAGAATTTTGTTGTCGAGTGGTCTCGTTGACAATCATGTTGAGGAAGCGCATCGTGATCGGAATGGTAGACGCTCGTGTTGCGCAGATCAGACCTGGGACAGATGCCGAACCCAAAGGCGCATGGATCGCTGGCGCAACACCCGACAAACTGATTCCACGAAGTGCCGCATACATAAGGCTCGCCGCCTTCTCGGCAAATAAAAGACCTCTCGTTTGTATGGGTGACCCCGAAGGCGTCAAGGCCCGCAGACATGGTCGATTGACGAGATTGACCTCGGCGTTGGTTCGATGGAAAAGCGTCGCTAAGAGCGGCGGATCATAGAAGTTAGTAAATCGTTGAAATTGTAAAGAGCATTGCGTTTACGACGGGATGTAATCAATAAAGTCTTGTCCTGTGCTGGATGAAACTGCCTCCCAGCATGCCGCTTGCTTACAGTACGTGGGTATGAAACGCTCAATCACCATAAATACCACATGGACGTGGCACAGAGTGGAGATACCCCGGCAGCCTGCTCTTGGAGTGATGCTGGTCATTGGTTCTTGGGGGGATCCTTGGCGATGCATGGACCGGGGACTGCCTTATAAGGAATGCTGCTGTACGCAATGTGCGCGATGCTGTTTAGGATCATGCGGCTGCATACGGAGCTGACGAGGGATCTAGTTTGTAATCACTGATGGCTTGAATTACTCAAACTGTCATTTCCGTCGCACTGCCACCAATATCCAACATGGTTGCTGGCCTTGCGTCGAACAGCCAACAGCGAGCCAAGGAGCAAATGGCGGAGAGGAGTGGAGGGTAGTGTCGACAAGGATGGTTGATCAGGGTCAGAACTGTGAATCCTTTGAAACGAGGAGAGACGTTTCTACTCGTGACGGTGGCCCTCAGCGACCATGTAGTGCATGGAATGGAACACTTTGGGCTTGTCATCAGTGCTTGGCATCAAGAAGGACACATCTTGATTGATAGCTAAGCGTCTCAACTGAAGCTGTACATCTGTAGTCTTCATTCAACATTCATGGCCACAGCACACGAATCTTCATCATCTTGGACCCTCCTGCTTCCCTTGCGGACCCAGAGTACCCTTCCCTTCCTAACCTCATTGAAGTCTTTACAAGGGCCAATCGGTTTTCACAAAGGTCCAAACAGCGGGTCTGGCATCCTCTGGGCCGTCACACTCGACCAGCTCGAGCCGCCCGTCCATAACGTCGATACCCCAGAATGCCATGCCCATGAGCACGCGGAGCTCGAAGCCTCCAGCGGGGACATAGGTGGCCACAAAACACTCATCAACATTGAGGTCGGTCCTCTCGGCTACAAAGTCCAAATTTTCGTCGGTGCCCAGGAAACGTCCAGAGACAGTGTTGCAAAAGCCGAGCCATCCGCGTTTCTCAACACACTCCCACAGGTAGCCGCATTGGCCTTGCCGGGCAACGTCGACGAGCACGGCGCCTTTCCGCTGGACGATGCAAGCTCGCGATCCCTTGCAGTGGATGACATAGACGGAGCCGGGCTTGGGAACCGTGATGCTTTCGGCGTCGGATCGTGGCGCCATCTGTACTTGCCTCCCGAGAGTATCAAGTCGCTCTGCGCCGACGACGCTTGCAGTTGCAACGGAGGTGTGGTCGGGTGTCATGATTCGTGGACACTCAAGGATGGTGGATAATTCGCTTTCAGCCTCGGACAGCGGCGGACTCGGCGCGCGTGACTCGCTTGCCACAGGGTGTCCATCGTCGGGGCCACATTGGCCAAGTCCGCCGTCCGACATTGCGGTTCGAGAATGAGGATCGAGAGAGGTAATGGCGAGACAGGTAACGGAGAGAGAAGACGGGCGCGAGAGCCGACGCACGATGAGCGCGCAGAGCCTGTATTGGAGAGAGGTGTCAGCACAGTAGATCATCTCCAAGGGACGTCCAGAGGATACCGATGGCTGAAACGGTGATGGCCGATGAGTGCCTTGTCTCGCAATGGAACTTGGCGATGGCTCTACCACTGGGGTGACGGTGGTGATGCGGCGTCGGGGTCGGCGACCAAAGGCGAAGAGGGCGAGAGCAGAAAAGATGGAGATGAAAGAGAGAAGAGGAGAAAACGAGAATTGCCTTCAGCATCTGGGAAAAAGAGCGAAATGCGCTATGGTCTGAGCATCTCCACCTGGCAGCTGGCCGATGAGTTGGTTGACAGCTGTTGAGCCGACGTCTGGCAGCATCACCATGTGCTTGTCATTCCACTTACAGGACACACCTCCGTGAGAACTACAGCATCACCATCACTCCAATGGCGGAGTTACCTCATTTCCAGAATTTGGTTATTTCATTCCAGTTTGGCTTTTTTTTTTTCTTCTTCTTTTTACGGCTCTTAACTACAATTGATTGCATAAGAGAGAAAAAGTGCAGGCTTTGGACTCAGCGACACTTGAAGTCAGCGCGAAAGCCCCGAGTAACAACGGCAGGGAGCAGCCACTTGCATACTGCGTGCGCGAGTGAAACATCATAAAATAAATAAAAATTATACTTGTATTCTGCGCATCTTGTGGTGAAGCAAATTTACATTTCTTTCTTCATGCAATACTTTCTATTTTGCCTTGCATATGAGTTATGACGGCGTCAACAGCCGGGGGTGAAGACTTCGGCCGAGACTCTCGCGGACGCCGAAGCCCTACAGGCGGCCGCCGGCAATGCATCGACCAACTCCAACACCACGAGGGACGGAGGTAGCCGTCCGAGTAAGCAAACATTGTGGCCAAGGAAAGCTCGTAGAAGGAATGCACTTTCAACTGCCAAGCCAACTTTGACGACTTCTAACCTCGGCTTCCAGGCAACAACAGCTTCATCGCTACCTTCATGGGTCATAGAATCAATTGGTCGTGGTTCGTGGGCTGCTTGCTGCACGCATGGCTAGCAGTCGTCCCGAATGGCAAGGGTGAGCTCTAACTCTACTAGGTCTTGGCCTGTGTGCCCCCTCTAACCCTACAGCCTTGCTCCCGACTACCTGGTTCTACAGCGATTGCCGCCAAGAATGCCTTGCCAGCTACTTCGGGCTCTCAACCCTGGGCGTGGAGCGGACAAGGCAGAGGGCATCTGGTGGGGGCCGCAGCTTTATCACGTCTACCTCTGTACTAACCAGGGGCATGGGCTGATACTAGGAGGGAGCCCAGTCCTCGAGGGCAGCTTCTCGGCCGTCTTCACGCTGACGGTTGGCTCCAAGTTGGCTCCAAGCAGCACGAAAGGTGGTCTGTCAGCCCGTTTACAGTCATGAAGTACACTCAGGCGTTTTCGAGGAACGCTCTTCCCTACGGCCCAACTACGAACTGTTGGTCATCTCCAATTGGGGGCCAAGCCTCAAAATCACGGCCCGCCAAAGCAACCCTGGTTGTGCATGGCGTGGCTTACTGCCATCCTAACACATGCGCCAACAAGGGGGGCACACCAAGAAACTCCCGAGACATGTGTTTGCGAGCTCAAGATGCGAACGAAAGCGCTCTGGCATTGCTTGCATGACCATTTGCCTGTGGCCAAAGCATTGACCTATCGATGTAGGAACTGATTGGTTCGTTGCTTTCATTATCATTCCGAATCACACCAATTACCCTACCATTGAATGCGATGCTGACATGCATGCGATGCGCAATGTAACGATGAAAGCAGCCTTCGCCTTGAGCAAAGATGCGATCGCCATTCCTCAACGTTCAACTTAACATAGACCCTCCAGCAGCAGCACACCGCGGCAAATCGAACTGGTGTCCTACATATGCAGGCTTTGCAAAGGTACCAGCTCCTGGCCTGCTCGAATGCGTCAACGCTCCGAGACGGCGGGTTGGGCCATGGGTAAATTATGCCCAACAGACCTGCTCACCATCCTTGACCCTGCGGGAGCTCTCCAATAAAGACCCAAGAACCGGACCACCCTCAGTTGCCTGGCAAGGCTGTGATAAGGATTGACTAGCATCGTTTTGAACTAGAGGCGGGGACACTATCAGCTTCGGGTCTAGTCGCAACCACCAGGGTTGCCGGGGCAGTGCTTCCTGTTATTCAAGAGGGTGCCTGATTTGCGAGCTGAAGTTCGCACATTACATTGCAATTTTGGTATGCTTCATGAACAGGGAAAAATGAACTGACCTCGGCTCCTAGGAAAATCAGGCATCCAATCGTTGAGCAACCTGATAGTTACAGGTCTTGATCCTCGCGCATCCGCCCACATTCAGCCGCAACGAGACGACATTCGGACACTAGGTCGCAGGATTCGACGATAGGAGGGCGAACAACGGCCCCTGGGCATGGTCCGAAGAATTATCGGCAAGGTATTGCTTTGGCGACAGCCTGATTGCGAATATGTTGCGTAGATGATGTGTGCCTGGTTAGTGAGAGCGAGTGCAAGAAAAGCACCTTGATCGACTTTTCTTTACTTGCGAAGGCTTTGCGACATGTGGTGATTCTGTACAAATTTACTCGTGACTGACTAGCCTCCACATCAGCTATCAAAGAGCTTTTTACAGGATATCAAAGACGGCACTCGAGTGAAACATGACGCCCAGACGTAGCCACTGCCTGCACCTCTCAAGCACAACCGAGAGATGATGCCGGCCCTAAGATAAGGCTAACTGACCCCCTGCCTGACTAGTATAACGGTTCTTGGATCCGGTATTCCCTTTGGTCGGGCAATTCCCAGGGTTCGTTGCACTTCATTCTAGTCTAGCCCATTGGGAGACAGGATCTACTAGGTATCATTGCATTTCAGCTCCTCAGCCGCTCCATACGTCAACTTTTCTTTTTACAACCCACTATGTGATACTGGACCCCGTTCTTTAGCCGTTGGTTTTGGTGTTTTGCAGGGACAGGGGTTTCTTCCTTCACAGCCTTGTCTCTGTGGAGTGAAGCGCCGTCCATCATGTTGTGGCGAGAGCTATATACTTCTGCAGTGGTCCGCGATCTTGGGAGGTGAAAGGTTAGAGATGGCAAGCTTCTTATTGTGTCTTCAAATTCATCAACATGGAGACTGTTCTTGAAACTTCTTATGATGTCCAACTGGGCTTCTGGCGGAACTGGTCGCGCGGCTATGTGTTCGGAGCAACGTTGACACTTACCCGCTCCGAGGCTAGCTTGCTCATCGCGTTCACCTCCATATTCCTTGCTTTTGCCGGGAACAGGTTCTGGAGAATCATTTGCTTGGCTTTACACTACTCCTTTTCCAATCCAGACCCGGGGCTGCAGGATGGATTGTATCACCAGCGCCAACTGATCCTGCGCAATTCCCATACGGCCGAGTCTGGCCTCCGCTCCCTTATCCTACTGTTCGTTTCTTGGAGACGGGCAACCAAGTCTGCACTCTCCCGCACCCTGCTTCCTATTCTTCTGGCCGTCATCAGCTTCTCTGGTTTCATCGTGGCTGGAGGTTTCTCCGCAGTCATCTCGACCAGCGTGGGCAGTGAGATTCTCATCAAGTCCAACTCATGTGGCATGCTTGGCATCGGCCTGAACTCCACAAATACTTGGTTCATCGACACGCCTTACAGAGCCACGCAGATCGCCAACGCCGTCAACTATGCCCAGCAATGTTACTCTTCCACGAGCTCGTCCGTTCTCGAGTGTGCGACGTATGTTACTCCTTCGCTTCCCGCCCGAATCGACGTCGCAGCAGGTTGCCCTTTCAATAATGGAAATGGCATTTGTAAAAATTCCTCTTCCAATTTGTTGTTGGACACCACGTACATGGATAGCAACAAGCATTTTGGACTCAACGCACCTAGCACGGAGAGAGTTTACCACCAGGAGACCTTTCATTGTGCACCACTCACCACGAAGGGCTATTCCAGTCCGTATACACACCCATCAGGACACAATTATACTCGATACAACTACGGAAGCGCTGCAGTTGGAAGTCGTGGCAATATGACATTTTTAAACTACACTATGGAAGTGGATTCCCTAAGCACACAATACCCACCGCCGACCTCCCATCGAACGGTCAAAGGCCGTTATCTTGCTAGGTTCGCCAATCTTCCTCCATTCGTGTTGGTTAGATTTAGTTGCTGACTCAAGGTTACAGTGCACTGGGCGCGTTCAGTTTTAACGGAACCCACAGCTATGAGCTTTCTGCCTTTGAGCCCAATGATGACTTGAAAAGAGATGATGCGGACGTCTTCATCTTCTTCCTGTCCGGAAATGGCATGTACTTTATCGAGCCAACTCTCGATCCATGGTACCGCGCAACGACACCCGGCCCTTCCATAAGTTCACTGGACACAGCAGGACGGCGCACCATCTTCACGTCCGACGAGGCATCCTCACCTCTAGCCTGCGCAACCCAATATCAATTCTGCCGCGGTGACCCTACTGAAAGTGGGGATGCCAGCAATTGCGGACCCTTGGCCGGCCAGATGGATGCTATGGTAGGCGCAGCACCACTCTTCGATATGCCTGCGGACCTGGACGCCATTCTGTCCTCTGAAGTACCCAGTGGCCTGTCCAAGGCAGCTAGCAGCTTCCACTGGTACTTAGCTATCTGGCAGATGACTGGCTTTGCACCACACACTTTGTTCAACACCCTAGGCCAATCTTCGTTGTCTTCACAGCAGAGCATTATATCGGGCGTGCAAGGCCCCCTGCCCAATAACCAGTGGCAAACCGACATCACTCGCCTGTGGAACACGTCTCGTGCCACCTATCAGGCTTCATTTGTCAACACAGCCAAAGGAGTGTCGCGCTTGGATTACCAGCAATACCTAATGAAGCCCTCAGATGACCAGCAGAGGCATTTGTGCACCAGTCAGGTAAGCCTTTCGAGAGATATGATGTACGCCATTCAATAGCTTTGCTAACATACGTATTTTTTTGTATCTAGAAAATTCGTTCCAGCAGATTTGGGTCTTTCTCAGTCTTTGGCCTTTGCTTCACGTATATCGTCGGTTTCCTCATCATCTCCATCTCATTCTCCATGGAGCCCATCCTTAGACAGTGGCATAACTATCTCCAGCGGAAGCCTCATGGCGGAAACTTTGATAGAGACGGCAAAGTTTCGCGCGATTCATACAGGTTCCTTGAGTGGGTGACCAACGGGACGCTTCAACAGCATCGTCTGGCTCAAGAGGGGCTTGGCTGGTGCGAAGGGGGGTGGAAGGGCTGCACTGATGAAAACCCCACGACAATCACTGCTCAGGGATTGGGAAGCTTGGATGCACGAGACCCAAATCATCCAATACTATACGCACCAGTTCCCGTTACAGATGTATACGAGGACATAAGCGACGCGGGCAAACGCCCTCTCAGCACACACGTAAGCCACGAAGCACAATCATCCGTTGGAGAACCACACCAGGATGATTACAGAGTATCGAGCATTGCTGCTTCTCCTAAAACAGACACGGCCACTCACGAACGCTACTCAAATGAAGAAAAGAGAGCTTGACGCATATAATTTGTGTCTTGGTTTGCAGATGGAGGAAAATGAGAAGTCTTTGTGCTAGCATTTCTTTCTGGAATGGTTGTCAACAAAGAGGCAACAGCATCGGCTTCTCAACGTGTAACTTGCTTATTTATCATCAAAAAATTACAGTTCCAACATCATATCTTCCTTAAATGGCCACATTTCATCCAATAACCCCGTTTCTATAAGGTTTTAGTTCTTGTGCACACATCAATCGGCTGTATCTATCTGTTCTTGCTACAAAGGTTCGACGATCAAGATAGGTAAACCGTTTAGATCGAACCACAGTATGGACGTCTAAGGGAGTTACGGGTTCGGGGCGAGATCCCAGCGCCGAGTTGACTTTTCCCACAGCACATCATAGGTCTTGATCTAGTATCCTTGAGCCTGGATATATTTTACTTTTCTTATGAGTTTACTGCCGCCTATTCGGTCGCTTGTAGCCATAATAGCTGTTTCCGCCTTCACACCACTTGAATGCCAACCCATTCATGGATCCGGAGGCACCTCCCGCGACTTTAACGTGCCACACCAAAACCAGTAACAGGCTAAAGGCCTCGGCAAAATGAGCTGCCCATTAAATAGCCAGCGACAATTTTGCGCTTCGGCGATGGTGGACATGGTCTTTTGTACTTTGCAATTCCCATAGCTCCTTCACCAGTACTCCCATCATTGAAGAGGGCCTCCGATGATGACCTCGATACCATAGTGGCATCGAATTGCCTCGATGGCCGCTTCACAACATGGCGGCTCCCTGTGCTTGGCGACGAAAATACATGGGTGCCAAGAACAGCCCCCCAATATAAGCGGTCCTGAGACGTTCCAGGCTATGCTACTGGGCCCACAGGACTCTAGGACACCCTTAATCAAGAGATAAGTTAAGCAGGAGCTTATGAGAATTTCTTTCATCTCTCTCTTTCTATCGCAGCACAAAGGAATTCTTGGTCTTCCGCTCGCGACAAGCATTTCAACCACGTCCACTTGCAATTGCTCATGGCTCACAGTATTTTCCCCCTTTTATATATGATCGTGACTTCCATTCCAATCCATGTCTACAGACTCACCAAAGAACGTTGCAAAAGAAGGTGGCAGGAACGATATCAACATGTGCCAAAGTCGTCCAGGCGGAATAAAGGCGCTCGCATGGATCAGCGCTCAGCTCTACTCCGCCTTCCCACAGAAATTCGTTCGCGGATTTATTATTTTGCCATTCGATGTAGGGATCCAAGCGCTAAATGCGATGGCCAATATCTGGCTGGTGCCAGACGAGTTTTAGTGCCTGGTATCGCTGAATGGGGAATGCGTCTCGTTTGTCACGCTCCATATCCTGCTTCGTGGTCACCTCAACAACACATACGCCTGGACGCAGCCACTCCAAGCCGCAAACTCTCTCGGTCCATGTTTTCAATGGTCTCATCGAGTCTTCTGCGAGAAGCCGACTTCAAACTCTTCGCGACATGCACTCTACTAGACCTCTGGCTTTCTGTGGCGACTGCGACGGTACGAACAAAGTAAAGCCCTACTCCGATATCACGAGCTTGCTACGTGTCTGCCGGACATTTTACTGGGAACTATTGCCCATGCTTTATGCCGATAACACTGTGAGCCTGTTAGGTGCTGAGATGGTGCCCTATTTTGCACGAAACGTGGGGCTGGATGGCCTCCGGCATGTGGAAAATGTTCACTTGATCCTAATCCTTGATGCGACGACGTGCATGAGTTCGAGAAGCATGAGAAAGGTCACGAACACCATGAGCTACCTGATGAAACACTACACAAGCTTGAAGCAATCCGATGCCGAGGTCCTTATCACCTGGAATCAGCCAGCCGAGCCAGACAAGCTCTGGCATTGGCTAATTCACGACGCGTTCTCTGCTTTGAAAGGGTTGGAGGACTTTGTACTAAAAATTCAAGTAGTTAAGCCGCCGCGTCATTGGCGTGAGATGAATATGCCCAGCGATCAAGTCTCGACCTCGGCCTGGGAAGAGTTGAAATGCTCGTGTGGCGAAGAGGACTATCAGAGCTTGAGGCGTGCTGCAACTGAAGGTGTGAAGGAATCTAGACGCTAGGCTGGTCCTGATTTCCCCATATAGTGTGTCAATCAAGCTAGACACTCGTTAACAAGCAACATGTTCAAGGCTCTTAGCTTATAATGTGGACTCGTCGCAATGTTGTGCACGACTACAAACCTAAAGTGTAGTGATAAATCGTGTCAAAGTAGGTCGAGTTCCGTCAATATGGAAGTGGCTGGAGTCGGGTCAGTCAGAATTGTCTCTTTTTTTTCTAGCATATCTCAATTAATCAGTTCATCTCCTCTCAAGAACTCTAACTAAACTCTCAATCTCACACACAACCGTCCCATAAACGGCATTTTGCAGCTGCTCCCTTTCCAAGTCCGAACCTTGTCCGAAGTCGCACTCGATACATCTTTGTACGACATCTTGATATCGAGGACCAAGTCTAGAGCTCTGATGTGTGATCTTACGTATGTTAACCACGTCATTAGCCTCTAACACACACCAGCGCTCAACTTGTAAGAGAGCTACACCCAAGCTGTACAATGGAAGGTTGCGAATGCCATAGCACATTTGAGCCTCCACCGCCAGGTCTGATTTTGTCCACATAGACTCCGTCGCCTTCTGTTTGCCTTTCTCGGAGCGTTTCTGATACTGGATTCCAGTGCTAACGTGTAGGGTTCGAATACTTGCGTCTAGGTCACCCGTGATGTCGAAGTAGTTTATGTCTTGTAGGCCCCAGTAACCCTGCCACCACGGACTTGAATTGAACTGGAGTAGACCGCGGGCTAATGTTAGGGCAAGGCTCAACTGCTGTAATACTGATACATCACTATCAACTGTTCTACTCAGAAGATCCTTCAACGAAACAACAGCTCTTGGGAGTGGTGCCAAGTTATGGTGAGAGTCTTTCAGTTGTATTATATGTCGAAGTTTGGATGCAGTGTCAATAAAGTATGAGGGAGTTGGAACACATGACTCTGCAATACTTTTTTGATAGTTAAGTGTGCCGCATACATCCCGAGTTCCTGTTAGATCGATATCTATTGTAGTTGAAGAAGACGAGATTGGCTTGCATCGTGTGACAGATGTCCCAGCGTCGGAGTTCCATAGCTTCAAACGTTTTCTTGGTTGGGAATCATCGCAAGAATCAGGTGTCGGATAACCGAATGAATGGGCAAGGGATAAGTCCTCCGACACAACGCTCAGCATCGTCGATTCACTTTGCAGGCTTTATCAGCACGAAGAAGAAGCATACTACTAGGGAAAATGTAGACTTACGTGATAACTTCAAGTCCAAGAGTAATCTGGCGCCGGAAACCGAAGTTGATTTCCTCGCTCGCTTGATGTAAGAATAAGACCAGTTCATGATATAAATGCTCTGGTCTAGCACAAGACCAGCAGTGTCCCAACGCCTCGAGGAAAGACCGGGAGTAAGTTGACAGAGCTTGATACATCTTTGGTAGAACTTGTGTCTTTGTATTTCTTTTTGATGTTCTGGCGTCTTGAACTTGCTTCGTAATCTTCCGCAGTCTTTTCATGTCTTGGTGGAGCTCCTTTATGTGGCTAATTCTTTCCTCGTATTTGGACTTGTTGAACACCACATCAAAAGCATCTTTCATACGCTCTGAGGTTGATCTCTACGCTTGTCAGGTATTTTCAATAAGAAACGAGTCATGTTCACAAACTGAAAGAAACATACTTTCAAAACGTCCCTGCTGAACTCGGTGTTTAAGTCCGTATTCAAAGAGCTGATCTGGTCACTGATTTCTTCCATGGTTTCCTTAAAATCATCATACCGCCTACCAAGGTATGACTTGATGGCATTGTCCAGATGGGGGTCATTCCAAAGAGGGTTGTTGACCTCTTCGAGCATGAAAACAACATCGTCAGGGTCAACAATTTCTTGCAGCAAGAGGTGGCATTCATCGAGAAATATGTGTGTCTCCTTGTCGAGTTTAGTTTCCATGTGGCAGACGGTCAATAGGCTAAACCTTTCAATACCTTGGTGAATTTTTTCCGCAGTATTTTCAATTCTGTGCTGTGTTGCCGCAGTGTCTTCAATCGGGCTTTTGCAACTTTGATACCCTTTATCGCGCCTACGCACAGTGGCGCAACACCTAAGGCAATGGAAAGTGGATCAGCCATGTTCGCATTGGACGTGTATCCTGTTGATGACGCTATATCGCGAAGATGATTTAAGGAAACTGGATCATGAGTTTAATGTGGTGACGGGGATTCAGGATTCATGGAATATGCAATATGCGATGTGACATCGGCTGTGCGGGGGCTGTGCTATGCAAGGCAGAACAGGCGTTTTTATTAAGCTGCATGAGAAGATGCTTGTGCCGCCGTAATAGGGCCATGAACCCTCCCCATGCCCGACCGATAGTCGATGCTGGGTTCGGTCCATTAAAATTGTCGGCTATCATCTAGAGCATACGGTATCTGTCAGTGGCAAGGTTAGTTTTACGATTTAGCATAGATGCCATGGACAACAACGGGCCTCAAATTCATCGATGGCAACAGGAAGTCGTAACCATTCGGGAGCACAGCAATGACAACCTCCCTGTCGCCTCGTTCTTCGATTCGTGCTCGAATTTATTCCGGCATTTGCTCCACGCCTTGTCGAGCCAGAATGTGGAGGAAAATCTGTTGAAAAAGCTAGAGCGAAGCTACAGCCAGTTATTACTGTGGGATGACGGGTACGGTGTCAAAAGCGGCGAGTTGGAGGCGAAATTAAAGAGATCCCAGAGAATTGGCGACTTGACGCTCAGAACTTTGAAACATATATGCTGGACCCTGACCAAGAGTGAGTAGATTATTCAACCTTGCACAGACATTGACGCTAGCTCACCGTGCCAGAACTTCTCCCAATCGTGGATGCCGGTGACGAGAAGCATACTGATCGATCTCTGGAGGCGTCCAACCTTTCGATTCTTGCAGAGAATCTGTCCGTCCTTGTCCAAGGGGATGATTCGAGTGACGAATCCAGTATCGATGAGGTCGTACAGTCGGACACAACCACAGCCGCTAAAATCTCGGAGATTGGGTCAACCGCTAAATTTCTATCCTCCATTGCCAGGGACCTTGAAACGGACATAGAAAGCCTTCTTGACCTGGGTTCAAGATTCGAGGAGCAGGTTATCAACCCCGTTATAAACGAGGAAGCTGCTGATCCAAGGGTCCTCGATGGTTGGGACCCAGCTGAACATTTTGTCGAAAGAATACAACGCCGTTATCCTCTTTGTGATGGGATCCTATCACGCCGCCTTGGAAGAGCAAACTGGGAGCGGGTGCTCAAATTCCAGGAATCCAGGACTATACACAATCCACAGAAACTTGCCGATGCTGTGGCAAAAGATCCTTTGGTTGCTACAGCACAGGAAGACATTCCGTCGGAATCCGACTTTCGTGACTCCGGAATTGGTGCATCCATTCAAGCAAGGAGCATGCGTGCAAGATCCAAATATGCCAAGTCGCTGATCACGCAGCTCGGTTCAGACGAGACCTTGGGCATTCCTACAATTGCCGATCTCGCAGTACAGGACACTCCGTTCAATTGCGTTGCATGTGGCAAGAGGCTAGATTTTACAGAAGAACCCCTTTGGAGGTATATTTTTGTTCAACTACGAGCGATGCAGGCCCGCGCACTAACTTGGTACAGAGATCACTTGCTTTCAGATCTGCAACCCTATATTTGTCTCCAAGATGAATGTGACTCACTGATTTTCCTATCCAAATCAAATTGGATTGACCATCTGGTACACGCACATAACTCACTAGATCAGTGGACGAGCTTCATGTGTCGGTTTTGTGGCTCACAAATCGAAGAGGGGGAGGATGAAATTCTGAATCACTTATCCAAACACCTAGAAGAAGTCTCGTTGATGTCGCTACCAATACATCGCAAGGCCGAGCCAGGAGTCAGGAGCACCGACACCCCGGTAGGGATTTCTTCGTCTCAGAGAAAGACTTCTTACTGCTGCGAAATATGTGGTTTCCAACCTAAGGGAGACCCCAAGTGGTTTTTAGACGCCATGGCCAAGCACAAGAAACTGAAACATGCATCAGAACCACCAAAGATCCATAAATGTTTGTTTCCAGGGTGTAACAGTCAATTCAACAACAGCCAGGAGAAATTGTTTCAGCATCAACTTGAGAACGGTCATTTCGTAGGGACATCTGGTATAAGTTCACAGCTTGGGAAGTCCCATCCTCAGCACAGCCGGGCTCGAAGGCGTATTAAATGGTCAGGAACCGGAGACCTGTCGATGGATTTTGTGGAATCGGAAGATATACCTACTGAGAAACGCAGTTCGATAGCTCCGGGGGGTCTGATCTCACGAGCTTTCGACAACCTTTTTGATGATAACGCACGTAACTTCCCAGATTTTCAGGACTTTACGAGCGGAGGCCCTGCCTCGGATGCTGCTAATGCTTTCAGAGACATGGGCCGTTGCGTGGAAGATGCTAGCAATGGCCCTTTCCAGCAGGCAGATGAAGTATGGTATCCTTTGTTTCCATCAGAGGAACAAGGCCCCCCAGGCGTAAATTCATCTGCCTCCGATACAGCCTCACTAGAACCTGGAACTTTGGGTAGTTTGGGACGTCCAGAAAAACCGCGGCCACCTATCATTGTCGATGACCCCTCCGATGTTATTGCAATGAAGAGGGCCCGCAATACTCTGGCCGCTAGAAAATCTCGAGAGCGTAAAGTGCAAAGAGCGGTAGACCTTGAAGAAAGAATCAACAAGCTTAAGCAAGAGCGGGATCATTGGAAGAACATCGCTCTAGAACTGTCTAAGAAGGGGGATGCGGAATGAGGACGGGAAGCCAAAAAGCAACCTCAGTACAATTGAATTTATAAGTGGTTTAGGAGGATAGCGTGGCAGTTTCCTCTTGACATGGGATAGCCGCATTCTCTCCAAGAGACAGCGCCTGAAAACAAATGGAGGCTATCTCTTGAATAGGACCTTTGAAACGTGTAATAAAAAATAACCGACTCTATACACAAAGGTTTAGGCACGGCCCGTCATTGCTGCTGTCGTGTACACTTCCGGTTCATGAATCGCCTTTGAGAACATTTGCTGTCCAAGTTCAACAAACCAAACCCTGCCAAGAAAAACAAAATGTTTGCTACTCCACCGCTTCTCGCTTGTTATTGTGAAAATCTGCAGGTTTGTCGCTGACCTACACTTTGTCCTGAAATTTCCCGTCTCGCCTGTTTCAGCATCCTCTAATCCCTTGTCCGTCCCAGCGTGGTTAAGATTAACAATCTTCAGGACTAATCTACCAGGAGTAAGTTCAGGTGCTGGCATGTGCAAATTGAGGCTTCGGTCGAGCGTTTTTATTGACTGATTGCCCTGGAACCCATCGCTGCGAGAGGTCAGTATTGCCAACACAGGGGGTTCCCTGAGGGAAAGCTAAGCAGCCGTCACAGCCTGGACCCAACTTGAACATTGGTAATGGCTCGATCGGCCAAAGTTTCCCATCATTCTCTAGATTGGTTTTTATTTTGCTCGGAGCCCCATCGGTCCGTCAACCTGGAATCAAGAAAGCCAAGCAATCTCTTGGCCGGTGGAACAGGGGCGGAAAATTTCTGTTGGACCCTCAATTAGCTGCTCACTTCGGATGATCATTGCAGGCTAACGTTAGAACCCATGAAGGGTATGCGGCGGCGCTTGGGGAAGACCGTCCCGCGGATTCTGAGAGGGCCCGCCCAGGAATGCGAGCTTATCCCTCGGATAGGCCCACCCTTCGACCTGCTATGCGAGCGCCGGCCCGTGCGGAACGCGCAAATATTCCCTCGGAAACCTCGCTCTCATTTAAAGCAGTTGATAAGCAGGCACTCAGCCTCGATATCTGTGTTGCGCGTAGTTTGAGTACCAATAGAATCGTCCAATTGCCTAGATGTTACGAGAGCCACAATTTCAGGGGGAAGTGGTCCTCTACGCGCCGTGCTCCTTTTTTACTCTGTATAAGACCTGTGGGTGCAGAATTTTGTGATGTCAAGTCATTTCCGCTCATTCCTCGTCTCGATTGTGGTTTCTTTCATTGCTTCTGTCACTATTTTAGTTGTCACCCAACTCCTGAGGCTTCGTTCACTTGTCTCGAGTTCACGTGCTAAGATACGAAAAATGGCTGGCGACGCTGGAGGAAGCTTTATGCTCTACCGCTATGAGCCTTCCATGGCAGCAGCAATCATTTTCATCATACTATTCCTAATCGTGACCCTTCTACACACGTACCAGCTAGTAATGACCAAGACGTGGTTCTTCATCCCCTTCGTTATAGGTGGTTTCTGTAAGTCGATTCTATTACTGCTGATCATTTGAGAAATTCTCTACTCACGGGTATACAGTTCAATGGATTGGATATGTTGGAGTAAGTGGCTGGAGACTGGCGACAGCTTCATCAAATCGCCGTGCTAACCATTGAGCCTTTAGCGAGCGATGTCAGCTGCGGAAGAATCACCCAATTACGCACTCGGTCCTTACATCTTGCAGACGCTATTGCTCCTTCTCGCGCCCGCGTTGTACGCCGCAAGTATATACATGATTCTAGGACGAGTCATCGCGTTGACGGATGGCGAGGATTATTGTCTGGTGCCTCGCAAGTGGCTCACTAAGCTTTTTGTTTTTGGAGACGTCCTCTCATTTATGCTTCAAAGCGCAGGTCAGTCGACTTCAATTGTCTATCATAATTTCCTCCCAAGCTTACGACATGCTGATGATCCCAGGCGGTGGCATCATGGCGAGTGGGGGCCTTGACTCCATGCACAAAGGCGAACAGATTATTATTGGCGGTCTTATCGTGCAAGTCATCTTCTTTACCTTTTTCGCCATCACAGCCGGGCTCTTCCATTTCCGCCTCGCGCAGTTTCCAACACGGAAGGTTCTGTCTTTCGACATCCCTTGGCAGAAATACCTCTACGTTCTCTACGTTGTCTCTTTCCTTGTCATTGTCCGCTCACTCTTCCGGCTTATCGAATATGTGCAGGGTAATGATGGTTACCTGATCTCACACGAGGTGTACCTGTACGTGTTTGACGCCGTCCTCATGTGGTTGTCAATGGCGGCGTTCGCGTGGGAGCATCCGAGCGAGATCAATGCAAAGCTCCGCCGCGGTGGCAAAGCGGTGAAGAAATTTGTCGACTTTTATTATACGACGTAACGGAAACTGGTGGCTCATCGAATCTTTGTCCACGGAGTGACAGACGCTGGGTCGCGTTCAAAGCTACTGTCTCCACCAAGCAGTGGTGTAGATAATGTAGAAAATAGAACATCATTGCCAGCTTTATCCTATTTCTTCCCTTTGAGTTCCGGCAGAAAGAACTACAATCATTTATTAAGGCAATCATTTGGTGTTCCGATCTTCTATGTGGATGATGCTAGGCCGCCCTCTTCCTCGCCCACCGAGTGTCCCTTTCGACTAGCCCTGATGTCATGGATGACTGGCATCGATATCCACTTGGGTATTTTCCAAAGATTTCAGTCGATTAGTTTAAGTCAACAAACCATCGGCATTCCCTACATAAACGGTCAATAGGTTCCATTGACTTCGGGGTTTTTTGTCATCAATTGGAGGGTGATCCTCGAGCCTCGACTCACTCCAAATGCCACAGCCTACCCTATACAAAATATGGCTCACGTTGTTGGCCGATAAATGTGACCTATCGGTTCCCATTCTAGACCAATTCACATGCATTTGGGTTCTTAAATGTAATTGCCATTTCAATGTTCTTATTCCATGTAATTGGAGGTTCTATTGGGCTCGCAGTCCAAGGTTTGCTCTGTTCCATTACAAGGCACACATGCATAAGGCATCTAGTGTTCTGATTCCCCCACAGCGGAAATGTGCGACACCAGTAGTTCACAAACTCGGTCAAACCCACCAAGGCTCGTGACCAATTTATTGGGAAGTGCTGGATCCAAGCCAGTCGATACAGATGAAGAACAGGAAGGAAGACATGAGCCTCAAATTAAGCATGCGCAACCGCGGGCCATTTGCGGGAGCCAAGGATCGGAAACCGGCGAGACTCAGCTGCTGGGCGTCGCGGCTTCATACCCCCGTCACCAAATTCAGCGGGATTGCGCGTTACTCCAGCGGGCGCTAGAGGAGCAGTCATGTGGCGCAGCATTTCCACTGCAACAGTTCCCCGCACGGCGTCTCTGTTTCGTTGATGTGACCAGGATACCAGGATCGAGCTGACGTCAGGGGTAAGCCGTGTCGTGTGGTGTCGTGTCCTGTCCTATAGGGGTGCTACACGAGATAGGCAGGCGGACCAGGGCAAGACAGGGCTATCCCCCTTTATTGCTAGGCACCCGCTTTGCGCCTGTGCCTCACACGTGGAGGCTTCCCCACAGTATGTTGGTAGCTTGGATAAAGGAGCTATGGCCAGGTAGGGGAAGGTCGTTCGCCGGTGGTTGCGGAGACCACCCCATCTTCGGATCTCACCTCGCTCTCTCCTCACCTCACAGCCATATCGAGCAGAAGCTTAACCATGGGAAACAGCAGTGACCAGCTCTCAAAGGCAATGGCCGCCATGAACGTCTCCAATGCCGCAAAGGGCAATGACAAGACCACCGGCGTCTTCTATGATCATTCCTCCGGAAAGCGAATCAATTCCAACGCGGTCTTCGTGGAGGCTTTGTCCAAACAGTATCCGAACCTCGAGCTACTAGTCACTCCGGCCGACTCTCTCGACCTGAACGGGTACGCAAATGCCGGTCACGCGTCACTAGAAGAAGTCGAGGATCAGCCCGGCAGCTTGCCGAGCTCTGTTCAATGGGAGGTCTACAGAGCTCCCGCGCGTCGGGCAGGTGGTGCCCTGGGTTCTCTCGCTGTGGCACAAAAATTGGCCAAGTACCTGTATAAGTGGCACGACAACGACTTCATTGTTTACTTGATTGAGGGCCAGGAGGGACCGTGGCCCTTGCCTCTGTACTACATCCTGTCGACAGAAAAGGCCAAGGCCCAGCAGCTAATCTTGGAGATTGGCCGCTGGTCCACCGACCTCCACAATGAGATTTGGGAGTACGACGATGGCATGTGGCAGAAGAGCGCCGCCCTGTACGAGAGTGTCAAGAACTCATCGTGGGATGTCGTCATCCTCGACCCGGCCATGAAGGAGGCCATCATCGAGGACCACCTGAGCTTCTACCGCTCGCGCGAGACCTACAGCCGCCTGAAGGTCCCCTGGAAGCGTGGTATCATCTACTACGGACCCCCGGGCAACGGAAAGACCATCAGCATCAAAGCCACCATGAACATGCTTCTGAAGCTGGATCCCCCGGTGACTCCGCTTTACGTTCGGACACTCGCTAGCGTAAGTGCACCTTGCTACTCCACATCAATCAACGCCAATACTGATGCACTTTGCTTTGACAAAACCAGTGGGCCGGACCCGAATACTCCCTGCAGGTCATCTTCGAACAAGCTAGAAGGTTTGCCCCGTCCTATCTCGTGTTTGAGGACCTGGATTCCGTCATCAACCCTTCGGTTCGAAGCTACTTCCTTAATGAGGTCGATGGACTCAAGAACAACGACGGCGTATTCATGATTGGTAGCACAAACCACCTCGATCTCTTGGACCCCGGTATTGCTGTGAGTTTTTTGCTCTCCCCCCTGGTCTAGATGCCTGATCATATTATCACGGACCATGGTTGCACATGATGAATGCTCATTGTGGTTTAGAAACGACCATCGCGATTTGACCGAAAGTACTTGTATCCGGATCCTGACCTCGAGCAACGTGTCCTTTACGCTCAATTCTGGCAGAAGAAGCTTGCTGACAACAAGGAAATCGAGTTTCCGGATGAGCTGTGCAGGGCTATTGCCGGAATCACGGACAAGTTCAGTTTCGCGTATATTCAGGAGGCCTTTGTTGCTTCCCTACTCGCCATTGCTCGCCGGGATGAAGATGAAGACTTGACCAACAGGGTATCGACTCCAGAGTTGGCGGATGAATGGGTCGACGTTGTCAGCAAGCCCGAGGTCAAGAAAGACTTGGACAAGTTGATGTTGTGGGTTGAAATGAAGAGACAGGTTGCCCTTCTTAGGGAGGGATTGGAAGATGACTAGAGGAAGTCAAATTGGTATTTCCACCGGTTCATTGCAGGCTTGAGGTCTGCAAAGTGGACGTTTGTTTGGAATGTGCTTGGGATTTCAGTACCAGCAAACAGTCGAGCACTAATTTTATGCTATACACGTACAGCTATGATCGCGAAATTAATAGCCAACTTTATTCAAACATCGTTTTAGACACCCTGTAAGGTAAACCAACATCGCAACCATAGTCAAGCCCCCCATTGGTCATACATTTAACCTGCGCAGAGAATTGATCCGAGCCTCCAGAAGTCAAAACACCTCATTCGTGCGATTGCTCAGCTTGCCCATCTTTCCCTCAGGGACCCGGATGTCGGCTGACGTGATAGATGCAGGTTCCCCGCCATCCAGAGATCAGAATGCGAGCGGGGAGCTGTGGCCAACTCCACTATGATCCTTGCCTGACCGGAGATAAATGCTCCTAATCTGCGAGCAATGGCTTCAGCTTCGTCGCAAAGCGGAGAAGGTGCAGCTAGATAAGACCTTCAGATCCCGCATGCTCCCTGTGTTGAAACAAGCTTTCTTCCTCCAGCTCTACTCCACCCTCCATATTATCAAAGCTCAAAGGAACGCTCAAGACAATGTCGAACCTCCCAGAAAGTCTCAAGGCTTCGCTCGACGCCACAAAGGTCGAGTATCGCCAGCTTGGAAAGAGTGGCCTCCGTGTTTCGGTCCCCATTTTCGGATGCATGAGCTTCGGAGACAAGAAGGCCATGTCCTGGGTCGTGGATGAGGAGGAGGTACGAGCCCAATTGATGCCATTTGAGTTCACCTTTGAGCTTCGCTCCTGACAGCATATCCGAATTAGGCCCTTCCTCTCCTCAAAGCCGCCTACGACAAAGGCCTCAATACCTGGGACACGGCCAATGTCTACTGCCAGGGTGCGAGCGAGATTATTGTGGGCAAAGCCCTCAAGAAGTACAACATTCCACGAGAAAAGGTCGTCATCGCTACCAAGTGCTACTGGGCGGTCGGCGAGGAGCCCGATGTCCGCCACTTTGTTCACCGTGATGCGGTCGCAGCCTCAAAGGACTACATCAACCAGTATCACCTCTCCAGAACGGCGATCTTCAACCAGGTCAATGCTTCGCTCAAGCGCCTAGACGTCGACTACATTGATCTGCTACAAATCCATCGATTTGACCCCCACACGCCCCTTGAGGAAACCATGAAGGCCCTTCATGATTTGGTCGAGTCCGGCAAGGTTCGCTACATCGGCGCTTCGTCCATGTGGGCCACCCAATTCGCGCGCCTGCAGTTCGTTGCCGAGAAGAATGGGTGTAAGTAGAAGACTGCTCGCTCTTAGGCCTGAATATGTGCCTGACAGAACTGAAACTCTAGGGACCAAATTCGTGTCGATGCAAAACCACTATAACCTGCTGTACCGCGAGGAGGAGCGTGAGATGAACCGCTTCTGCAACGACACCGGTGTCGGGCTGATCCCCTGGGCTCCTCTATGCCGTGGACACCTGGCGAGGCCCCCCAGCGAGTTCGGCAGCACGGACCGCAGCAAGCAAGAGAAGGAGTCTCAGCCCGGGTCTCACGGGACGAGCGAGCTGGATATCGCCACCATCAAGCGCGTCCAAGAGCTTGCCGAGAAGAAGGATTGGAAGATGAGTCACGTTGCCCTGGCGTGGATTAACAAGCGCGTGACTAGCCCCATTATCGGCTTTTCCAGCGTGGCGCGCATCGACGAGGCTCTAGGGGCGAAGGGAAAAACTCTGACTACCGAAGAGGATAAGTATCTCGAGGAGCTTTACCAACCAAAGGCGATATCGGGCCATCAATGATGATCTCAAGTCTTGGTAATTAAACTTTTACAACAAAAGCAGGAAGTGTAGGGAATATACATGGCTATGAAAAGATATGATAACCTTCATGTCATGTAATCCAGCTACAAACAGCAAATAGACGGCGCCCACGGGATGGTCAGTCAATTCTAGTCCTGAACCAATGACAGGCTATGCTTCGGAATTAGCCCGTTGATTGTGGTGAGAGACACGCAGTGCTAGATTCATAAGCCATGTCCTCAGATGCCGTGTCTCCAAGTGCCGTGCATTCCTCATCTGTTGACTCTTGATGCTGCACGTTTTGTTGCGACTTTCTAGTCTTACTTGGCGTCGATGGGAGGTCGTCAGAGCGGCCCGCGTATAGATGGAGTCAAGTCCCCCGCTTCTATACCTACATCACTTGCCTCATAATCTTGTGTAATAGAATACTGAGGTTTGCTTGGTTCTAGCCACAGAGAGATGAGGATTTGACTCTCGCCGATTCCCCCTCTCATCCCGCGAAATGCCAAATTTCATTATAAGCGGCTCTTCGCCATCTCGCACTGAGACTTGATCTACCACAACTAAAAGCAATAGATGGAAGTGAGATATCCGACACTTCGATGTCGCATGGAAAGCGAAGATTACATCAAATGTATACAAAGCACAAAGTGCATATCACATGAACGGGTCATGCATCCCGGAGCTGATAAACTTAGTGCAACACGCCAGAGCAAGCCCACTGGCATATGGAATCAACATCGTAAAACAAGACAAACCAACAGGTTGAGGAACCAGTGATATCTAGTATTAGGGATACCGCTTGTGAAGAATTTGGGCATCGGCATATATGGAACAGACATTACCAATGAGGAAGGTAATCCGTCCACTCGACTGACTCGAAAGCTGAAGCAGGCAACCACCGCAATGTCGTGAGCGACAAAATGATAAGGATCCCCTTGGCGACAAAGTAGATGACTGACGCAATCAAGGCTGGACCGTCTAGAGCCCAGCTATACCACCAACGCCATTTGCCCTGATGCGTTGTTCGCCTCTCCCAGAATCCAAGGAGGTTGATTGTGTAGTTGAAGCTCGGGACCAGTGCCATGAACGTCACGAGGCCCCAACCAAAAAGGATTGCTGTCAAGCATGATGCTGACACCCGCCAGAGGTGTAACTCGGCCACAGAAGGGAAGTCACCGTACCATGCAACGAGATGAACAGCGGAGTGCCCCACGGTTAGGAGCCATGTTATAACAGATAGTCTGAACGATGGCAGAATAACGTAATCGTTGGGTATGCGGCGTAGCGGTCGCGCAGTGAGACCGAAGGCGTGTTCAAAGCGCGGACGCCGCCTCCAAGTTGTCCAGCCTGGCTTCTCGACGAAATCTAGAGGTGTATCTTTGTAAGGCCTGGCATCTTTTGGGAGGCGCAAAATATTGGCGATAGGGATGTCGAGATTAATGTACACAGGGATCTCACGATCCAAAGGCTTCTCCAGCCAGAAGTAATATGTCGGCAACGCGCAAGTAAGGAAAGCCATGGTTAGCACTTCGAGACAGGTTACTTCCAATTCGCTCGCCGCCCGCGCGATGACCTGACAGATGAAATATATGCATTGGATCCCGGCGATGGTCTTGCCTAGTGCATCTGACTTGCTTCCATCGTCGATGTCCGCTTTTGTGATCTGCGGTGCCTGGATGTAATTATTAACCACCAAGTATTGCAACCCCCTCGAGTTCACTGGGAAGGCAGGGAAGCCATCAGGTGATTGCAGCATAAAGCCCCCGGCGTCAGCAAAAAATCCATGCGTGACAGTCCAATGCGACACGCCTGCGTCGCGCATGTTCCTCTTGGAGGTATTGGCGGACTGCCACTGCAGCGCGGCGCCGAGCATGACATCCTCGGGTGCAAAGATCGTCCAAATGAGCCAGCGCGTCTTGCGTCCGATGCGAGACCATTTCCCTTCGCCTACTTCGGGAAGGTTGATATGAAGGATAGTCCACGCACATGTAACGAGGACGAGCAAGCAAGACCAGATGATGTCAAGCGTACCTCGGCCGTTGGGGGAGGGGACCCAGCCGTGCATGACTCCAGTGGTAGCATTCGACATAGTAGTGTCTGTGTGGTATTGTTTCTGGGGTCGCCTCCACCCGGCAGACTTGCGTGATTTTGTTTTTCATTCAAGGGACAAGGGGCAGACGAGGACGATGAAAGTTGATTCTCTTCGATCTCCACGGTTCACTTTGATTTGGTTAATAGGCTGTTCAGGTATACACGAATAGTCGAAGCTGCCTGAATGTCGATCCATGCTGATCGTCCAAGCCGGCAGAGACGCGAAGAGACTGATGCAGCCAACAACTTTCAGCCGCAGAGCACAGATATAGAGCGGCATCAGGAATTCGCCCCTTCCAGGCAGGCCACCGAACACGTGGCTTTGAAAAATATATTACCAGTTTCCAAAGACAAACCAATACAAATCCACGACGGTTTGCCACAATTGGCCAGGAGCTGTTCGCAATGATTTGTGCAGGGAATGAAGGAAAGAATGTATGCAGGAATGGTCGTTGCCCCAACAGGGCGGCACGCTCTTGAAATGCCGTCGTTCAGGCCTAAGTTTAGTTTCATCTCACCTTGGCGACGATACGCTGACCTTTTGAAGTTCTGCCTATTGCCGAGATTCGACGTAAGAGCTTTGCAATTTCGCATTTACCCAGCAAGATCCGTAAGGAATGCTACAGAGAATCTCGTGAGAGTATGGTGTCGAGAACTTCGAGTAATTTCTCATGACATCCAGAAACCATCTTCTGCGCCCCCCAAGCGACCACCCTGTCTGGTCGAACAAGCAAACATCCGTTCTCATCAATTTCCCTGATTCTCTGCCAATCCCTATACTTGTCGTAGTATCCTAGCCCAAATCCAATGGCGTAATGGTTGATCGGAATGTTCGTTTCATTCGTAATGCGGACAGTTGCATTACGCCACTCTTGACCTCCATTACCGGTCAAGAGACAAAAAGAAGCTTTGCCGGCAAGATCCTGGGTAGAAACCCTCTTGGTATTGTCAGCTGTGACACCAAGCCAGGCATGTGGTAGGCGGCTTCCTGGATAGGTGCTTATATTGACTTGGGTAACAGGGTCGCCTTCGGGCTGACACCACATACCGGGCTCATCAGTCAGATAGATGGCCTTCGAGACATATTTTTGGTTCATGGCCAGGCCTATGTTGCGACCCTCGCGACCTCTGGCTTCTAATCCAGCGTACAAAAGCTCTCGTCTTGCTGCACCTGCTGCGTTATGCTCCTTGAGCTCGTGAAGCTGCCTCGTCCTTTCCTCGGCTGTCTCTGCAAGCAAGCCAAGTGACTGCATCACCTCGACGTGCGTTCTGAACAGGTCATTAGACTCTTTGACAAGATTGGCCCCCACTGGCTGGCGCTCTAGGTTATAGGAGTCTAGGAGTTCAGGCCCGGCCAAGCCCTTGGTGACGAAGGCTACTTTCCAAGCCAAGTTGTACGCATCCTGTACGGATATGTTACTCCCCATTCCATGAGCCGGAGGGTGGCGGTGTGCAGCATCGCCGAGAAGATGAACCGTGCGTCTCGAGGAGTAATGATTGGCAACAGTCTCGCGGACGGTCCAGATATCGACCCGATCAATCTTGATGTCCACAGTGCTATCTCCAATCAGTACTTTGATATAATCAGCGAGCCCGGGGGTATCAGTCGTGAGATCCGAAAACAGATCGCTGGTTGCCCCGGGTGTGATAGAAGACATCATCCATCGATCCCAGGGCCGAACGGTTCGTATAATGTTCATTCGACCGAATCGATTTTGGGTGTCTGGCTGCAAGATCCAGTACAATTGGGCCTCTCGACCTCTTGTCAAGTGACCCAGATCAGCACTAAATGATACGTTACAAGCAACTCCTTGCGGAGGTTCACGGGTGTAAGTGAAGGGAAATGCACCCGCTACTACACTTTTCCCACCATCTGCACCAAAAAGAAATCTTGCGTTTACTTGGTAAATGGACATTGTGAGTAGGTCTCTGATTGTGCAGACGTTGGTGCCATCCGCAAGAATTCTTGCATCAACCAGCTCCGTCTTGAAACGAATGTCAAAGTGTCGATGAGTGGCATATTTTACGAGAAGTGGTTCCATCGCAGCTTGTGGGAGGTCCATATATTCGCATGGAGAGGCAAGCGTAATATCCTTCTACCGCAAAGTCAGAAACAAATCCCTCTTCAAACGGGGCAGACTTGCCGCATTTCCTGGATCTCCTCCCCATGTTGGCAAATCTCCATATTCCTCGCCGACTATACTCCTGCACCAGCGGTGGGACTGCGCCATCTTGCCGGAGAAAGACAATCTCTGACATTCATCGTCTATGCCAATATCTCGAAAGCATTCTGAAGGGTTAACGAGGGATTCCTGTCATGGCGAAACTGAAACATACCAACAGTAGCGGGATTCACCACATGCGCTCTGGGAGTATCCGCTGTTCCAGGAGCTTTAGATATGACAAGGCCGTGCAGACCTTTGATGAAGCTAGTCTCCCGTTATACGACGTCATTTCTTGCAAATACCATTTTGTCCGAGAAAGCAAGCCAAACTTGCTCCTGCGGGGCCAGCACCAACAATCAAGAAATCAGTATGAATAATTTGAGGCATCATGGAGTAGTTGAGATAGAATACTATTGAGATACGAAGAGTTGTCGAGTGATGAGTAGTGTGGGCTGTTTTTTAGATCCAAGTTAGAACATCTTGGTCAGACTATTTATAATCAATTCTAGTGAAGGTTCAAATAGTTCACCGAGAAGGGCCGTCGTAGACCGATTATCTGGCCGACATGACGTATTTATCAAGGATATCAACGATACGGCTGATTAGATGCTTGAGTCGCCGAGGGCGACCCTCGTAATCCGATTTCCTGGCCGACTTGGATTATTAATGCTTCACATTAACGCTAGGTTTCTCCCAACTGGAGCAGGCCGTAACGCATGCTGACATACGTCTGCTTCTTGGCAGTCATGCAGTTCGGGATGCGACCGGAAAACAACA
The DNA here is from genome assembly GCA_003012165.1 of Paramyrothecium roridum. NCBI lineage: Eukaryota > Fungi > Ascomycota > Sordariomycetes > Hypocreales > Stachybotryaceae > Paramyrothecium > Paramyrothecium roridum. Next base: position 65,377 of record PXOD01000190.1, read on the forward strand.
TCCATGTTAGTCCATGGGAAATGCCGAGGCCATTGGAGATTAGTGCGATGAAATTTATCCGAACTATTCATTTACACTTCGCATTTGTTCTTTGCAGGGAAGAGCAACACACCCCAATGCCTGTGGATTATTGAGGATTACTGATGCGGGATCTCTCAACACATGGCAGGATGGAGTTGTTCCACGAGGGTATATCCAACAAGCAATGACCAGGTCCCAACTCAAATATCATTATTAAGGAAAGGCTTGATGGAAGTGGGAACTGATACGCACTGGGCCGGCCAGTGATAAGACGAGAGGAAATGTCATACATGGCTAGCCAGCTTCCATATAATCACGGTCCTCATATCAGCCCTAGGCGGACAGCATTCTGCCCTTCTTTCCATTGCCCCCCATGCATGGCCCCCTCCAGATATGCCTCGCACACCAGTTGACAAAACGGAAAGGGCTGGCCCTCTATCATTTGAGTGAGGACTGGGCCCCGCAAAATGTATGGCACCCTAGCGCCAAGAACAAGCCACACGTCGTCACCGACTTGGCACTCATTCGCAGCAAGACCAATGTATCCATTCCGTGTCCAAAAGACGCCACGCGACGAACCAACTCCTTCCTTCATCATCGTCTGCAGATATCGACCCTTCAGATTCCACGCATGCTCTAGATCGAAGGAGCCGTTTCTATCTCTCACGTGGTTATAGAATGATTCGAATCCCTCGCCATTGGCATCCTGCTGAAGGCAATCGGAATTTGAAGCCACGAGTAAGCTTCTGAGGACACTTGTCGCTGCGGCTTTGGTAGGGTCAGGTCGGAGTAAATCCAATATTGCAGCAGTTTTTCGGATAAATTTTGCCAACTTGGATAAATCCCAGCCTACACCCCCCTTGATGAAGCCTACGACGGCATCAAAGCGCACCCCTTCCAGGAGGACACCATAACTATATGGAAAGGCTGCAGTTCGGTGTCTTATGGTCAGACAGTGGGAGCTGACAGCTCCGTCCTTGGATACAGGACATGCGTTGAAGCCCGAAATGCGAGCCGACCATGTAGTATGTGGCAGTGGTTGGCTGAAGTCAGGGACCCAGCTGGGAATGTCAGGTCTGCCATTGAATGCGGGTCGATCTGCGGCAAGGCCAGCGAAGCTGAACAGCACGTAGTTTGTGAAATCCTTGCATATGGCTGACATGACGTTGAGATATAGGTCGGGAACCGGGATGTCATAGTCGACGGTGATGTCGTTCAGACACTTTCCACTGGCTAGGCCTAGTAAAGCAAAGATTTTGTCTCGCGGATCAGTTGTCTTCAAGCTGAAGAAACGACCAAGCACATCTTCAAGTGAGCGGCGGTGGTCAATTTTTGCGACCACCTCGTCTCGCAAGTTCCACAGACTCCCCAGTGTTTGAACCATAGGTGGAATGGGTAAGTAACAACGAGTTCTGCTCCCATTGACGACTCGACAAAATGCAAGATCACTGCCCCAGTTTCTGACCATTTTCAGGAAAAGAGTTGTGATCGTCATGGCTCCATAATGGAAGCAGTGATTTTTGCTTAAGCAAAACTCTTGTACAACCTAGGCCCGCGTGAACCACGGGCACCACATCAACTCGGTGATCTGCGGGGTGTCGTATGGCTCTACGAGCCAGTCGTCCCATTCCCTGGATATACCATAGTCACATTTAGCCTCTTTCTCCTTCCACTGGCTTGGTATAGCAACAGCACTAAAAGGACTAGAGGGTTCTGGTGCGGTATCGAGCCACACGTCTACAGAGTTCGCGTGGCTGTAAATATCTGCCATTAGGCACACTTGGGATGCCCTTTCAGCGTTGTCCTTCTGATTGATGCAAATGGCATCGATCCACAGAATAGGTGCTAATTTGTGATACCCATCTTTGGGGAGATGGGCCATGGCATGTCTTGCGACAACCTTGGTTAGTATATCTTCCACCTTGGATGATATTGGTAACCACGACTCATCTCCAATCGCCAGCCGCCGATCGGCCGGCAAGTTGCCCCAACAATATGAGATTGCCGTATAGACGCATTGGTTAGACTTGATTTCATCCAGTGAGCAGATTTGGAAGTCGAAGCAAAGTAAATCTGGATCGGCGTTCGGAAGTATCTTCAGTAGTCGAATACACCCTGGCGGAAGGCTCGCATAGACGTGAGCATGAGCAGAAGACGGTCCCGGAAAGACGGTGAGCTTGCGCTCCATCAACTGACGAATGTACGTGACACAGGGCTTTCCGTCCTGAAAGTGGACTCCCACTTGTATATGGGGCGCTTTCACCAAGAATGGGACATCGTGCTGTGTCTCCCCGTCATTTGTCTTTAGAAGATTCATTTTCGAGAATGATATGAAGCAAATCATGTAATTTTCGGAATGATCTGGATATTGCGGAGATGACCTTTGCATTACGCTTAGTCACTGCATTGGTTCGCCCAACAGCGGAGCTGATCAGCCCGCTGATCGGCCATGTGCTCTGCCTTGCGGCGACTGTTGACCACTTTGAAAGCCACCAGTGTCAAGCCCTCACAGCTCAGCCGGGTCTAGCCGTGGTATCTGATGCGCCTAACTTTGTTTCTTCAGCACGGTAAAACATTTCAGATACGCACGAGTAGTGTTGTTGCTAGATTAAAAAGATGCTTCGAGGCAGCGCGCAAAGGTTCGTTAATGTTATTCAGTCCAAAGAGCATAGATATCGATATAAAATACCAAGAATTACGATTAAAGAGACTATTTTTCAATGCCTCAAGGGTCCATTATTGACCGCCAAAGATAGCGGCACCATAGTATTAATATCTAACATTTTCACGGTACAAGTTACCATCACTACTCTTCTCTAAGTAAGGAGAGAGTATCCTGAGTTAGAAGGTCTACCCTCCGCCGCTTTATTGGCTGGCCAGTTGCAGAAGGAGCCAGGGTGCGTTTGTATCTCGTGGTAGAAATGGTTTCAACACCTCGAGTGATCAAAAGTGGCAGGGCAACATCATCCTTTTCAAGAAGAGAATAAGTCTCCTGGGATTGTTTGTTAAGAACTAATACCAAGGAAGCATTATCGTCAATGTTGGAGAGAAGGGTTGCTTCACTGTTTGCCACTGTAGAGGATCGTGGCAAATGAGTGAGGCATTGTTCCTCCTCCACGCCATTATCATGAAGTGTCCTCAAGAAAATTCTTCCATCCTTGTCACATTTTCGCAGTATAGAAACCTGCTGGCCAGCATCTGTAGTTTTGAAAACTATGCTGTTCATTCGAACGGTGGCTGATGATATGGGATCAACAGATGCTAATGCCATCGTTTGTGGTGCATCGCTGGGCAATCCGTCTTGCTTGAGCCGGATCTCTAAATGATTTCCGATACGTGGTTTCATCCTTTGGATAAAATGTTTGATTGGCACCATCTCGAGCTTGCGAATGTTTTCGCCATACAAGAAGTCGCCGCACTGGGAGAACTGGATACGATTAAGCGGTCTCATTGCTACAGTCTCCCAGCGTGGCTCTGATTAGATTTAGTTAGTTTCTTCCCTAAATGACGAGGCTGGGAACTCACTTGGTTGGTCTTCAAAGAACCAAAGAGCCGTGACTGCTAATCCAGCAATTGCAAGAGCCGGTTCATAGGGGTGGAAGACAAAATAATCCTTTTCCACGTGCAGTCCGACCCTTGTTGTCGTTTCAGCAATAAAAACAAAGGCTGTCTTGTTGGATTCCATCTGATCATCCCGATACACTGTAAGATTACGATCTGTAAAGTCTCCGGGGTGGCCGATGCCTGTAAGGACAGCGAGGTAATTCGCTCGCGGACAGAATATGATTCGATACCAATCGTACATACACGAACACGGCCGGTAGAAGTCTCGATCTTGACTAGTATCGTGTGTGCAACTTGTAGGATCGAAATGTAGAGGTATCTCCTGCACTGAGAAGTCATCATGACATAGTTGGAGAGTCAAAGGATCTCGATGTACACGTATCAGGAACGTTAGTATAACGACTTGACGGAGATCAGAGGAAAGCGTGACGGGAAACTCGAAACGCGAAGGATCAGAAGATCGGGCCGCCCGAAATAATAGCATGGCTACTTGTTGCACAGGAAGCTCTGTTTCAATGGCCACAACTCTTTGTTGGCTTTGTACGATATTTATGTCATAACGTACTGTCCATCCTGAGCTGATAGTTGCGACCCTGTCTCCCATCATTGTTCCATTGAATGAAGAATCTTGCAGGCAGTCAATGAATGATCTAATCTGGTTAGTTGCCATTTTTCACGAAAAGGTCGTGATCAGGAACATACTTGGGAGGCCACAACTTGATTATGCCCACGTGGATTCCGTCTTCGGATATCCTGGAAGCAATAGTGATAGGGTCAGAGGCTGTATTTGAATTTACAGGGTGCTCCCGATTTCCGTCAAGTGCGATTGTGGTGGAGTCATTTGTGTCCACCCAAAACTTTGATTTCTGGAAGGCTGGTATGCTAGGTTGCCATATCAATCTGGGTTCGTTACTGAGTGCATGTACCCATCGCTTGTTGAGAGCTTCCAAGTCTCCGACGAAGGTAGGCAGTTCGTGAAGTAAGGCATCGGACCCGTCGAGCGCTCCAGCATTGATTCTTTCAGACAATTCTCCCAACGAAGGCTCAAGGCCGAAGCTCCAGGCTGCCTCTGCCCAGGCTGTCACAGCGCGCTTGTTGCTAATGAAATCGTGTTAGAACTGTCTCAACAATGTTCCATGTCGAGTTATGAGTTCATTCATGCACCTGGCAGCATGATAAGCCCAAAACTGTGTGCTATATAACAGCAGAGGAAACCGTTTCTGCAATTCCACAGGTCGTGGCTCATGCGAAAATGCCACGACAAGTGGCTCATGAGGAATATCGTGAAGCATGTAAGATAGTAAGTCTTGCGCCAAAGCCGCGTGTACCGAAGGCGCATCGATCCCAAATGTGTCGTGAATCTCAGAACTGGCTGCATGTGTGGCCGCTTGGGAGCCTAGGAAGAATTCAAGCACGGATGTATGTATGAAGCGCACATTATGGTCAGAAGAGACCTCGATGAGCGCGCCACTCATTTTGCATATTGTCTCTTGGACTCGAGTCATGTAACGTGACTTTTTTGTTGGCAGACCCGCTTGAATAGCAAGAGCTGATCTGATCTCGGAGACCGTAAGCTGGCGAGCTGCCAGTGATACCCAACGGAATAGGCGCTGAAGATTGTTCCGAGCACGCTTTCCTACACAGCGAAGAAAAAGCTCACCAAGAATCTTGGTGTAGAATTCATTTAGTTCCTCGAAAAGATTGACTTCCTCGATGGCATCCATGCGGTCCTGCGGCGTAAGGAAGTCCGAATCCAGATACTGTACCATTAGATAAGCCCAAAGAAACATGGAATGCGATCTCCGTGCGATTCTGTGGCCAAGAGACTCGATCGATTCATCGAGTACAAGTTTTTCTCTTTGGGCCAGGTCTTGAAGCTCGGACTGAAGATACTTTTCAATATCTTGGGAATTCGCATCCTCTTGTAGCACCTTCGTCTTGGCATTGTCACCGAAAATATCCTCAATCGTGATGTTTGGGCGACTGGAAATGAGGACTTTGGTTCGCGACCTGGATGTTGATCTTTTCAAAATCCGTAGAAAACCATGAGCATCGGAGCACTCATCTAGCCCATCGAACACGAGGGTCGACTCATCTAATTTGTAAAGATATAAGCTCAATAAATTGATGATCTCCTCATCTGATGCAATAGTCTGACCGCTACCGGTGGAGTCCCTGAGAAGGAGGGCAAGGTCGATTAGGTCATTCAAATTTCTGCTGGAATGGAAGATCTGAGCGACAATGGCTCGAAATGCTGCTTGCGGGCTACCAGTTTCGGAACTTTGCTTGTCAAAGAAAAAGAAGCCAATGACTTCTGTATTGGGGAGAGCCTTGTTGACGTTAGGGTGCTTCGTGCTTCTGCTGAGAAGGTGCTCAATAATAGTGGCACATAGGACAGACTTGCCATAGCCAGGCTTGCCTGCATTGTCAGAGAAATTAGATAACGCGTATGGAGTAGAGCGAATATAACGAATTAATTACCGTGTAACAGCAGGACTTTCCTCTCTTCGCCCTTGCGAACAGTCTGATTAATTGAACTGTCGCGTTGTTGTTCACTCCACCATTTGTATTCTAGGATATCCAATATCCAAAGTGAGGTGGTCTCAGTCCGTTTCGCTTTGATATCCTCGAATGACGTCTGCCACTGCGGCGGATTAAGCCAATGCTTTAGGCTCATCAATCTTTCCGCTACTAGCGATTAGAATGGCATGAAGGAGCTGATTAAGGATCTCACCTTTCATCTGTTCCGCGATGATCTCCAGCTGGCTTGCACCAGCAGTGACCGACTCTTCGGTCAATGACAGCTGATTCATCAGTAATTGCGTATTGACATTGCTGAGTTCATTGGTCAAAATATCTTTGTGGAGCTTCAACCGTTTGTGGAACTGCTCGAAGTGAACGTCAAAAGGAGTCCAGAAGACTTTGGCAAGTCGCTTGACTGTACGTAGCTCTGTACATGTCATCAGGATTAGAAACTCAAATAGTTGGGGGCGGTTATCGTACTTCCTTTTCCCTCGCATGAAAACATATTGCACAAGTAAAGACACATGTCTAATATGTCTTCGTAAAGTTGCGAGATAGCCGTTGTCAGCCTCTGGCGCGTTGCCAGTTCTTCCAGCTTTAAATGCGACGCTCCTTTTTGCCCCAAGGATTTGGCTGCTTCTAAGAACACTTGATATTTGTTTTGATGAAACGCCAAGTCTTGTGCAACGTCTTCGAGAAGCCCGGCCAATCTTTCGCCAAAAGTACTGAAATGAGAGGAAACCTATACAAGTGCCCAAAGTTCTCAAGAGTCAGAACAAGCGACCTTCATTTATAATCCAAATAAGATTTTTCTGGTCTGACCTTGAACACAAGTTTTAAAGCTCCCCAAACAAGTGCGACGATATCCGGGTTGGCCTGAACGAAAGTGTCGATAATTGCAAAGTATGGTTCCAAAGAATGTGAAATCCTTTGGACACCATTACAAAACGATGTCACGAAAGGCTTTGATAGCGGCTGCTCAAGGATTTCTTTGTGGATGTGGGCAATAACGTCCGATGCGGTGCCAAATTTCTGGAAAATGACTTTATGTTCGTCGGCGAGACATTCCAAGAAATTATTGATCGCTTGCTGGAATATATATTGTGTATCCCAGACATCCGCTTCATTATGCTGCGCACCTCGTGTATTCCCCTTCGTGCAGATATGCTGGCCAGCCTCCAATGAGGTCATTTTGTCCTTCACCTTGACGCGTGAGGGAGCAAGTGCCTCCGACAAGGAAGCAATAAATCCAAGAGATGAGAATGCCTAGTGATAGTGAGTAGACCGGTAGCAGTATACACAGACAAAACTCTTTGAAAGGGAGAATACAAATTGTGCCCTGTATGGTGGATGCCTTGGACAAAACGAGGCGTACTGAATGCGAACCATTCTTGGCAACGGCAAGGCAGATTTGAATACGGATACGAGGAACATGATTGGCCGCGTAAATACCTGCAACACTTTAACAATTCGCAACTTTCGCAAAAAAACGGCATTGGTTAGCTGACAGCGCGAGTTTACCTGCGACATCCACGCTGAATTGAAGTGTTTGTATGTTCTGCCACGGGTGCAAGTATTGGTTCAAATTTATGTAAAGCCCTCATCGAGCGTTGGAGTCTCTGGCATCAAGTGGACTGTAGGCGCAACCACCTCTAAAGGAGGATGTTTTATTCTTAAAAGAATAAGAGTCAAGTCTAGTGCTTAAAACGACCTTCAATTCATCAATAGCGTGCACCTGATCTTCATATCACTCCACTGGAATAGGTTACTTTATTATCTTCTTGTAGCGACTCTGTTCCTACCCAATTAACGCCCCGCTTATGGCCGGTGTCTATCACTTGGAAGTGGCATCGAGATATACTCTAGCTCATTTGTCTACCATTGTTCTAAGGAAATGTCTATTGCGAATCAGGTCGGTGTCGTACAGAAGAGACTCGGTCGTTGGTTGTCGCAACTCCGGCGGCGAAGCTCTCTTATTCTTGCCACATCCCTGCCCATTTTTTCCTCAGAGACTTTGGAATCCACTATTTGCGGCATCAGCCAAGCCAGACGTGATATTTCTCTCGTGACGGTCTTTGTCTTTTGTGTGAACATTAGACTTAATGGTAGCATCGGCCTTTTCTCGAATAATTTAGAGGCTCTGAGTTCAAAGTAGAGATTTTGGATAGCACCAGTTTGACTAGCTCTTGATATTATCTCTCTATGTGACAACCTTCTACACCGTTTGAGGATGATGTGATTTGAAGAGCTATGAGCATGATATTAATTCTTCAGTGATGCCGGAACCTAACAGCATACTGATGCGGAGAAAAGATCGACATGGAGGCTGTGCTGGAGGTTAATTGTTTAGAACAACCCGCCGCGCGTGCCACGTGCGCAGTCCAAGCCTCCAGCATATGCCCCGGATCCGTAGCCTGCCAGCGCATCTTGGGGCCTTTTTAGTAGTAATTAGACAATAGTAGAGCTGTCTTAGGCCACCTCGGATCCGCGATTCACCCGCCATTCCATTAGACTGGCCCACACAGGGTTGCCCATCGCGAGCGGGGAAACGCGGACCAGCTCCGTCCGCTGTAACTCGACCCGAACAGCTCGCGCCACTAGCCGGGCACTTACTTGAGACGCCGGAGATTGTACTTGGGAATAAGTATCTCGTCCTCTGGCGGTATCGTCCTTGTAAAGTCTGTCTTCCCAATCACATCACGTGGGTCTTGTCGCGGATGGTTCAAATTCCGTCGATTTTGGGGCACATTAAATAAGCCTAAACTGTGAAAATATCTATGAGTTAGGCGTTTCGTCTTACTTTTGTCCCAAGCACTCTTCATTTTCCGTCCTTCACCCGTTGCCGACATGTTGATAAGAAAAGAGGATTCCGACAGGCCTGAGGACTGCGCGAGTCCGGGCTTGACAGCCCCCAGCCTCTCAGAAGCCCAGGCTTTTGCAAAGGACAAGCTCAAGCAGATGACGCTGGAGGAAAAGATTTCTCTGCTTGCGGGAGAAGATCTTTGGCGAACGAAGCCTATTCCACGTCTCGGCATCTCCAGGATCAAGACATCAGACGGTCCGACTGGAGTTCGGGGCGGCATCTTCATTGATGGAGTCAGCGCGGCTTCTCTGCCCTCGGGGTGAGTGGCAATTCATTTCTCCAAAGCAAGTGTGCAAACTTGAAAGTAACTCGGCCTAACATTGTTGCAGAGTCTCTTTAGCGGCAACATGGGATAAGAGTGTCATCCGAGATGTCTCCCAAGTACTCATTGCCGAGGCTAAGAGCAAAAGTGTTGATGTGTTACTGGGACCAACCGGTAAGCCACAATCAATGAAAGCCATGAAGCGAGTCTTATCGAAAGTTAGTCTGCATTCCTCGAACACCGCTGGGTGGTCGCAATTTCGAGGCGTACAGCGAGGATCCCGTCCTGACGGGCAAACTCGCCGCGGAATACATCAACACCATCCAGGAGGCTGGTGTAGGCGCATGCATCAAGCATTTTGCAGCCAATGACCAGGAGCACCGTCGTTTCTTCATTGATGAGAAGATTCCGGAGCGAGCTCTTCGTGAGATTCACCTCCAGCCATTTCAAGTTGCCCTCCGCGAGAGCAACCCATGGACGTTGATGACAGCCTATAACAAGATTGACGGAACTTTCTGCTCCATGCACCACCATCTCCTTCGGGACATCTTGAGGGGCGAATGGGGTTATGATGGTCTGGTCATGAGCGACTGGTTCGGCACCAACAGCATCGTTCCGTCGGTCACAGCAGGGTGAGCTTGACGGCTTCTGTCCTATATCCTACATTCCCGCGCGCAAAAACTAACAATTGTCGCAGTCTTGACCTTGAGATGCCAGGCCCTACGAGGCGCAGAGGCGAGCACTTGCTGACGGCGTTCCGCAAGGGCCTCCTGGATCTGGAACCAATCGACTCGTCAGCCTCGAAGGTGCTGGAGCTACTGCACCGGGTTGGTAAAAGTGAACTGCCTGAATGGAAGGAGCCGCCCGAAGAGGCTGTAGATCTTCCAGAGCACCGAGAGATTCTTCGCCGGGCCGCAGCCGACGGTAAGACGCTTTCCATGCATTTAGCCCAATTGCACAGCGAGTGGATCTAACTCATCATTCCTAGGTATTGTCCTACTAAAGAATACCGGAGCAATTTTGCCCTTGCAGGACTTGAGCTCCAAGAAGATTGCCATTATCGGTCCAAATGCTGCCAGATCTGTAGCCACCGGAGGCGGGAGCTCAAATCTGATGCCGCATTACAGGACAACGCCTTATGCTTCACTCAGGGAAGCGGTTGCAAACAAGTTCCCCACAGCGACCATCTCTACAAAACCTGGCATTATCACAGACAGGTACCTGCCCCTCATCGATCCCGCGGTCATGAAAAACCCCGAGACCGGTTCCTCTGGCTTTACCCTCCGCCTATGGAGAAATATGGAGCACGCGGGCAAGCCCTTCATCAGCGAACAGCGCCCCAGCTCGCATTTGATCCTCTACGACGGGCTCCCTCCTGAACTGACCAGCGGGGCCGAGCGATATTCGTATAGAGCAACCACAATCGTCACGCCTAAGACAACTGGAAAGCATCAGTTCTCGCTCTCGACTTGCGGCCCAGGAAAGCTCATCTTGGATGGCACGACAGTGATTGACATTCCCCGTCGATGGTGGTCACCCAAGTCGTCCTTGTTCATGAGCTACGGCTCCCCGGAGGAACGCGTTGAGGTGCACATGGAGGCTGGGCGATCCTATGAGCTCGTCCTCGAGTCCATCAGTCGTGAGCCCAAGCCCTACCCCTTGACTTACATGGGTGAATTGGAAAGAGACGAAGTTCAAGACGGTGGCCGGATTGGCTTCTTTCAGCACCCCGGAGACCTTGAGGCCATGTTCCAGGAAGCCGTCGAGCTTGCCAAGACCAGCGACGTAGCCGTTGTGGTCGTGGGCAAGGACCACGAGTGGGAGACGGAGACGAGTGACATGGTATCCATGGATTTGCCCGGGCGATCTAACGAACTGATCAGCGCAGTCTCCAGCGTCAATAAGAATGTGATCGTTGTGAATCAGACCGGAAGTCCGATCGCAATGCCCTGGGTAGACGAGGTGCCAGCTATCCTGCAGGCCTGGTACCAGGGCCAAGAGCTAGGCAATGCCTTGGCAGATGTGCTACTCGGCGACGTGAATCCATCGGGCAAGCTGCCCATCACGTTCCCCCGCCGCATCGAAGACACGCCCGCCTTCGACAACTACCCCGGAGACAACGACGTGACGTACTACGGCGAAGACATCTATCTCGGCTACCGATTCTACGATCACAGAAAAATTGAGCCCCTGTTCCCCTTCGGAGCGGGTCTAAGCTACACCAACTTCGAGTACAGCAATATCCGCCTCAGTGCTTCTACCATGGATGGAAACGGTGCTTCTGGCGACATCATCGAGGTCCAGGTAGACGTCAAAAACACTGGCAACCGTGATGGCAAGGAGGCCGTCCAGTTCTACGTTTCTCCCATCGGCGAGACGCGGCTAAGACGCCCACGCCAGGAGCTGAAGGGCTGGGACAAGGTCTTCGTCAAGGCGGGACAGACGGCCGTGGCGCGCGTTGTGCTGGACCGCGTCAGCGTGTCATATTGGGACGACGGTGTTCATAAATGGGTTGCAGACGCAGATGCAAAGTTCAGAGTGATTGCAGCGAAGAATTCCAGGGACGCTGGAGTGGCTGCCGAATTCCAGGTTCTGCTTGGATCTAAATGGATAAACTGAGAATACTCCGGATACACCTTGTACTCATACACATTGACTAATGCATGAAAAAAGCAAGTATTAGAATGCAACAACGTCCTGAAGATCGTCTTTCCGCTGCGCCGCCATGATTAGTTGTAGCAGTTCGTAGTCTCGCGCCAGCGCTGGGGACAGACCCGTGACGGTCGGCGTCACGGCTTTCTCGCGGATCCACTGTATCAGCTCCCATCCCTCCGGCAGCACGTGGCGGGCGAGTCGCTCGTCCCGAAGGGTGAAGGCTATTTGCAGCTCTGCTGCGAACAGTCTGTTGCGGGGCATTAGCTGGGGAGCAGTACACTAGGTCTTCACGAAGGGATGGAATACGCACGTTCGCCAGGAATTGATGGGGTGGAGCAAGAACTCGTAGGGCTCGTGCAGTATGCCACCATTTAGCACGGACAGTAGCGCCGACGATAAGGAAACACGGGCGCCTTGAAGGTCATTGGCGGACAGGGCTGCGTTGCCGAGCGGGTTCAGCACTCGTCGTACGCATGATCGGTAGAGGATGGCCCTGGCGGAGTAGTAGCGTGTTTGGAGATGTCCTTTCAACCTTTCGTGCAGCGGCCGTATGCGGTACAGCTGAGTGGTCTCTAGTTGCTGCGCGAGGGGGAGGTCTGGAAATTGATGGACTTCCGGCAGGCAGGCCTTCCATTCTTCCAACTGCCGGTCCAGCTCAGCGACGACTGCAGGAGACGGCTCGACAGGGGTGTCTGGGAGCGAGTCAGTCGGCGGCCGTATTGGCGGCATGCTCGGGCAAGCATAGAACAAGTCAAGGTAGATTGCAGTGTTCACATACCTCGATCGTAAATGTATGAATGGATTCGGTTGAGTAAACGCCGCATCGATATCAGGGCGAGGAAAAACGATTGGTAGTCCTTGTGGTTGGGGTCTGTGCTCGGACATGGAGCGAGCGGCAGACGCACGACGCTCTCCAGGCCGCTGAGGCCGCTCGGCGGAAAGTCGAGCTCGGCAAGGATTTGACTATGCACGGGTGTCAGCTTTGCCGCGGGTGGATGCGTAAGCAGTACTACCTTTCTTGCAAGTATGCGATCCAGTACAGTTGACAATGGTGAGGTTCCAGAGTCTCTTGGCTACCAGGTCGAAATTAGTGGGTGCGGGCAGCGATGTTAGCGAGAAGACTCACAGTGGTAAGAGAATCATGATCATGACGCAAGCTTTGTTGACAGCGCGCCAGTAGTCGTACACCCGCAATCGCGCATTGTAGTAACGTCTGTCCCATTCTTCTGGTCAGCATGCTCTCTAGGAGCGAAAGGGATCTCCATTGGAGACTAGTTTCTCACTCACCCCATAAGTAGCAGGCACTGGATGCTCGTCCAGTCAGTCTCGTCGACGTAACGAAAGATGTCTATCGCCAAGTTCAATAGCCCGAGCTCGCAGTCCGGGTTTTCGTGCGAAACATCTTCTTGGGGCAGTTCATGGCTGTCGACATGGCGGCTGACCATGACGCCTAGCGAGAGAACCATGAGGACAAGGCAACTCTCAATGCCGTCCTTGAAGCCGCTCCGCAACGCTCGTTGGAGGTGCTGGCTGTAGAAGAAATCCTCGTCTAGGATGAGGTAATGCGGATGGAAGTGGGAGAAGTAGAGCCCAGTGAAGGCTCGGAGCCGGCTCATTGAGAGGTTGGCGAGCCAGGTGCGGATGGATGCCGAGGTGTCGACCCAGGGTTCCCTGGGCTTGCGAATTTCCAATTCGACAGGGTACCGTCGTTCCAGGTCGGAGAGCCTGATGGGCGAAGACTGCCAGGCCAGCAAGTGCTGCGGAGCGGTCAGATGCCTCTTGGGGATCGCGAGCTCCTGCATGGGCTGGAATGAGCCCTCCGAGGGATAGGACCAGTCTACCATGGGCGACAGCTTGACGGAGAGGCTAGGGAGGGTCTGCGTATTTGAGCTGTTTGCTCCGGTGGAGCCGGGCGATGTGTCCTGCGCATCGAGGCTGTGGTTATTGACCAGCATATCCAGCTTCGACTCCATGCGCTTCAGGGTGTCTGTGAGATCTTGCGCATAGAGGGCCTTCCTGCGACGAGGTTGAGTATATGCCGCAGCAAGCAGCTCAGGGCGAGAACGAACCTGGAGCTGATGGTCTCCATGTACGAACATGACAGACCGAGACGTTTACAACGGCTGCACGAGGGCTTGGCCTCATCGCATCTAATCTTGCGCTCACGGCAGGCGGAGCAGACCTGTTCAAGGGTAAGCAAATGTGACGGGGACGGTTGCGGGCCCCTATAGGGTGCGAGACGTACATTAACCGCCTGGCGCCTCGTCCCCGTGCGCTCCTTTGCAGGTGAAGCTGTAGCCATGACGGGACCTGGTGCAGCATCGAGGAACAGCTCGATGACCGGAAGCACAGATGGCAACAGGGCCGGTGAAGGAGAGGGAGAGGGGCGGGCGAGGTCCGTTTCTTCGGCCGGGCGCCGGAGGGCCCTAAGCCATTGGGTTAGTGGCGGCACGTGACTGTCACAGCCAGCTCTACAGCGGGTGGCCACAGACCGAGAGGCGTCTGAGTCCGAGTCAGTCGCACCGTGGTGCCCATTTCCGCCGTCCTTGAAGCTCTAAAAAATAGGGAGGGGGGGGGAAATTGGTACACTGTACTCTGTAATGCCATGCCAATACCGTTCACTAAACCTGGAGTAGTGAGATCTGGGATCTATAACGTAACGTGGCCCTGCTGCGTCTTCGTTCCCGTGAAAGCAAGCATCCTACTACTACATCAGTGGCACAAGATGGATGTAAATTCACATCCCTGATGTGGGAAAGAAATGAAGGAGAAGACACAAAGCAATTAGAGTCTCAGGTATTTCACACTGTTCGTGCACTTTGCTGGCATCATGGGTTAACGCCAAAGCTGTGCTGCGACATTCGTTGTCCATGTTGGTCACGTTGGCCTTACACATCAAAGTCGAGTCGGCCACTGAAGGGAACGCAATAACTTCGATTACGGCCACAAAATACTCCTCGCATTTCCTGCTGAGCAGTATGAAAGCCATCGACTCTCTTATCACCCCCAGACGCAAAAACATGTGCTAGCACGGGTCTAGAACGCTCCACACCCACTCGGCTCGGTTAGCTCAAACAAGACTCAACACGGCACGGTAGATGAACCAAAGGGGGAAAACCGGCACTTTTGGGTCATGATCACATTCAGTACATTTCCATTTATCCTCTGATTCTTGTCTCCTCGTTTTCCGTTTGGTGCCGTAGCTGCACCTCGGTGACGTACTTTCTCATCTTCCACGCCGGAACACCTTTCTGGTACATCTCGTCCAGCTCGGCCGGGTTGCGCTGGGCGGGTTCGGGCGTGTAGAGGTAGATCAGCACGGCAACGACCAGGCCAGTGCCGAAAAAAAGGAAGCCAGTCTTGTAGTTCCAATTGGCGGTCTGTGGGTCAACTGTAGACGCTGCATCAATACATGCCCTCAGAGAGTATGTTGTTTCGGACACTTACGCATATAAGGCACAGTGGTGTTGAAGATCAGGCCAAAAATGACGGAGAATGCCGAAGCCAAGCCTGCCGTTCGCGCGCGCAGCCGCTGTGATGCAACCTCTCCAACAAAAGCCCAACCAAGCTGACCAACTAGAACGCCGTCAGCAAATTTCTTCGGCCTGCGTGAACAAATGCAAAGACGCGAGATTACGCATTTGCCGGAATACCTACGGGCGCTATTGAAGAAGGACCACACGCAGCCAACAAAGATGAGGAAGTTCTGCAGCGGTGTCGTTTTGGGCACGAATCCCAATATCGCAACAATCAGAAGTGCAATGGTGTCTGTGGCGGTGCCAACCAGCACAACCGGGCGACGGCCGAATCTATCGGTGGCCAGGATAAGAGTGACTGAAACCACGAGCGAGATGGTCGCTGGAGCGCCCGAGTCAGCAAAGCTCAGAGATAAGTTGGAGATAGACTACGGGGAATGGCCCTCACCGAGAATCGTAGTGATTAAGAATGCATTACGGAACCCAGCCTGTCGAAAGAAGAGGCTGGCGTAGGTGTTGAGGAACGCAAGACCCGTCAGCTGCTGGGCGCAGATGGGCAATGTAGAACCAAGGGTTCGTTTCGCATCGACCCCCTTGAGACAGTCAAGGAAGGATTGCACGACTTGCTTGAAGCCTTGGGCCTGGTTCTCGGATTGGCTGGCCCTTTCCTCCAGTATTGTGTTCTTGATGATTGCGTACTCGACTTCAACGTCGTAGCCTTCGATCTTGCCGTTGACTCGGCGAAGCGTGGCTTTGCCCTTGTCGTCGAGATCGCGAGAGGCATAGTATGCTAGCACAGCAGGTCAGCACAAATGGAAACACCATGACGCATCCAATTCCATAGTCAACGACGTAAATGGTACCCACCCGCTGTCTCGGGGAGCCAGATAAAGATTGGCAGCATCAGGCCTAGGAAGCCCCATTGCGTGTAGATAGGCACCTTGAAGTTGAGCGGATCGACGTCCTGCACCAAAGTGAGGACCATTGGCGGCAAGAATTTGCCCCATGAGTTCCAGAACCCATACAGGAGGACCATGGCGCCGCGAATATTGGCCGGCGCCCACTCCGTCACGTACACGGGGAGCGTAGACTGGATACCTCCGACGCCGATTCCTGCAAGCAGCTTCGCACCCGCCCAGTCCCTCCAGTCACGGACCAGCGTCTCCAAGATAAGAGACTGCAGCCGATTTGTTAGACATGGTCTGCGATAGGAGATGGGATGTCCATTCATACCGCAGCGAGGATAACCCAGAGCACGTACAGGGTCATTTTCCGGCCAATCTTGTCCGACACGACGTTGAGCGAAAGCATGCCGATGAGTTGACCGAGGGACTGCAGAGCACCCCACAGAGCCGTGTAGTTGGCGTTTAGCATGTATTCGCCGTCCTCGTTGGGGAAGCCAACATGACTGATGAATCCCTGGTTGGCGATGACGTTGCCTTGAGGATTGATTAGCCACATATGCGCAAAGGATTCAACATATCTGCGACACGAAGAGGACAAAATGGTACTTGCCATTAAGCACGATTTGATATCCATCTGCGGCCGCAGCGATACATAGTAGGTTGCACACCAGCACGGCCTGGAATATGTCAGCACGGCTCGACACGACAGACGCAATGCGTACTAGCCTTTTTGAACTTCTTAACACTGGCCCATAGGCCAAGCTTGTCATGGGAAGACTTCAAGACGACGCCGGGCGCGTTTTTGAGATCAGTCTCGTCGTGCCTGGCATCTTCCGTCGTCTGTATCTGGTCCTTAGACATTGTGTGTGCCATAATGCACCTCGAGTCAGAGCTTTTCCCCCTCCCGCTATGAAAAGCGATAGGGAAACGAACCTCACAGCCTGTACTGGGCCGCGCGAGGTGGGCGACGATGACGTTTTATAAAGGGCAAAAAGGCCGGCAACGCTGAGCCGAGCCGGCTACGCCTAGCAGAAATGCAAAAGAGCAACGATCCGGGGGGATTGCGCAGAGCAAAACCGTGATCGACGCCCCGTGGCGCGGAAGCGGTTTTCTGTGGGGGGTCTGGCGACTAGTCAGTACCAGTACCAGTAGCAACCGAGTTCGCCGCCCGAAACATGCGGTGAAAGGTTTATAACGTGGGCCATGATTTGAGTTGTGTTGACATCGGACTAGCCTAGCCCTACCGCTACTGTGGTTACCACCCATCCTGAGGCTCATGTGGAAGTCACCCGAAAGCCTTGGGCTCAAGCCTAGCGCTGCTTCGTTTGAGATTCCATGGAACGAACTAAAGCGGGTGTGAAGTTCATGTCTCGATGACGATTTTCCCAAATGGCCGGGCATGACGGGGCTCTTGGCTTTGAGGAGGTTAGTCAAACAGGAAGCAGGGTGATGACTGGTACGTGCTTGATGAAAATGGCCAATATAATTGAGGCCCGCATGGTAGACAGCAAGTCGAGTCAGCGAACGGCATCAAAGCCGTTGTGCGAAGCAGTGTCTGCTATATCCAGCCCGTATGGCCGGATGGATTCGCTCACGGTCTGGGCCCGTTCTAGCGTCTTCTGACACGATGGAACTCGCCCAGAACGCCTCGGGCACTAAGCCTGACTTGGCGCCACATTCCATGGCCCCCTGCGAGACGTTCAGCCCTAGGTGTAGCGAGGAATCGCAACGTACTGTACGAAGCTCAAGAATCCTGTGCCGACCCTCCGAGAGTGCGGAGCCCCAGGATTATCATCTGTCGAATCTTGGACGTAGGGAGTGGTGGGAGTAGTGCTTGTCTTTACCTCAAATCCCCAGGAAGTGCTGTCAGAATCATGTTATGTAGACCACTTTGAGTAGGATTTGATGTGATGTTAGTTACGTCCTGCTCATTGATCTTCCCTTGACCGTTTTGGTAGTCCGACAGGCCGAGGACAAGCATCATGTTTCCGACACCTAAGAACGACATCATTCAACAGACCGGCCCACCACCTTCTGTCACCCTTGGTTTTTTGTCAGTAGCTATATGGGCGTTTAGCTACATTCAATGTGCCTCGAAGACCTCTAAGCTATCACCAGCACTCGGGTCAACTCCTTCGATTTGCTGGAAAGTACGGTATAACTTGAAGCCAGCACGGTGGTCATGTGGAGAACTTGGTACAGCCGCAAGAACAAAAAACGGTTCCATGAACGCGGAGCCAGTTCGTCCCTCCCCGCTCAACTAGGGACCATGCTTGGTTCAGCGTAGCAGACGAGCTTGTTCAAATGTGCACACATGGCCAAGATTACTCACTCTTGGCTTAGCGCATGGTTGGCCGCCGTCCACTTCTTGGTGGTGGTGTAAGTTGTTGCTTGTGATGGTTCACTAATATTACAAAGAGGTGCATTTTCTAACCTCCCTCGTTCAACTAATTACTGCTCTCCTTATCCGCCAGAAGACCTTGTCCTCCCTATCCCCAGCCCCTCGCTCAAAACTCGCGACTTTCGCCGATGTCACAGATGTCGAAAACACCCGTCTCGGGAATCTCCTTCCGCCTCAGCGCTTCCCTGAGGAGCTTGGGCGGCTCGTCAACGTCCTCGCCGGTCAGCGCCCAGGTGCCCCAGTGAATGCCCATCGCGCGACGGCACTGTGTGTCCCGGAAGATCTCCACCGAGTCGTAAGGGTTCGCATGCAGCGGGCTCCACAGGAAGCGTGGCTTGTACGCGCCAATGGGGATCAGGCCGAGGTCAAAGGGCCCGCGCAGCTTTCCGATCTGCGCGAACTGCGGGTTACGCGGCAGCGACGCATACTCCGGGCCGTAGTCGTCCACGTCCGGGGCGACTTCCGGCACCGCTCGGTAGCCCGTGTCGCCGCCGAACCATACGGACTTGTCGCCTGAGGAAACGGCCCACGACGCCCAGAGAGTCACGTCCCTGTCAGTTGCCGTGCGTCCCGAAGAGTGCTGGGCTGGGAGGCAAGAGAAACGCGCCTCGATATCCGCCGGCGCCTCGGATGCAGGCTTGGCGTCTTCGCCGCCGGTGGGGGCGGTCAGGATCAGCTCCGCGTCGTCCCACCAATCCATCTCGGTGACCCTGGAGATGCCGCACTGCGCGAACCACTTGGCCAGGCCCAGGCCTACGAAGAAGTGCGCGTCGGGGTGGTGCCGCTTGATCTCGAGCACGCTTTGGTGACTGAGGTGGTCGTAGTGGGAGTGGCTGATGACGACGGCGTCGACAAAGGGCAGCTCGGCGAGCGAGCACGGCGGCTGCGTGAAGCGCTTGGGGCCAGCCCACTGGACCGGCGTGCAGCGATCTTCAAAGACGGGGTCAAAGAGCACGCGGAGCCCGCTGGGGAACTCGACATAGTAGCAGGCGTGGCCGAGCCACGTGGCGCGTAGCGAGCTGGAGGCAGTGCGCGCGGGCAAGAAGTTGGTCTTGACGACTGCGGGCAACTCGGCCTTGGTGGGATCCGGCTCCGACCACTTCCCGGAGAAGCGTGCTCTATCGCAGAATCAGTGCCCATTCAATCAAACGCGCATGGACTCGGCTACCCGCCGATTGATGACGAGGTCCGCCGCCGAGCGAACCACGATAGAGAGACATGTCCAAGTCGACTTACCTGAGCATCCTACCCATCATCTCAATCATGCCATTCGATGGTCCACGCGACGGATGCGGGTTCTGAAATTTGACGGTGCTGCCATTGTTGCCCTTGACGTGATGCGACGAAAGGTCTGCGTCTGGTGGAACCGGCAGATTCCGGGCTGGACGAGACACGGTACTCGCGTAAATGACTCTGGAGCGCAGCATTTTGGGTGGTTCAGGGGGGCTATTGGGTGAGTTGTCGATGGTGGTGAGAAGCCAAGGTGAGCGTGCGATGACTGTGGCTGTGACAGCGATGGTCAGCGGATGGCGCGGATTGCAGGCGTCTGGACGCTCTGATCTCAACGCACCTCCAGCTCGGATCACTATGTCGCCTCAATGCGCGAGCTGGACGGAGTCGCTCTGGATGGAAAAAGGACACGGTTCTGCGCGGCCCAATGCTGACTGGCCTGCGACGACGTCTTCAGGGAGAAAAACGGACGATGCCCCGGAATTAAGCATCTATATCCGCCCCACCCCGGCCCCCGGTGGAACAAACTGCCCGCTCGGAAAGCCGTGTAAGTGAACCAGCGCTAGATTTAGGCGACATTGCAGTTGTCCGTGTGCTGAGTTGGGGGTTTCTCAACTATAGTCTACTTTCTGATACATGAATCCATTCATTGCGTCCTGAAGTTTTTTTCTTCTTTCTTTTTTTCTTTCTTTCTTTTCTTTTCTTTTCTTTCACTCCTTTCGCTTCCAAATCTCAGACTCATGCCAGTGGTTAGCTGGTATCTTCAGCCCCATGGAGAAAGGTGGTTAGCGGTAGCGTTAACGTAATCCTGACCTGCCTTGTCTTCTTGTGGTCTGTACGCACTCATCAGAACGGATACGCAGCATTTTGTAGCACAAGATAGAAAACCTAAACTTTTAGATCTTGGGTAGCCTGGTTCCAAAATGCAATCGTGAAAGATTTTTTACCGTGGTGTCTCTGTTCCGCAGCGCTCCCAATAAAGGATTGTCGGTCTTGAATGCCGCTTTATGACAGTAGAATCTAGCAACCGGGGTGACTTTTGATCGTGACTTTCCCCAAAGTGCGAAAAACCACTCTCAATGTGATATCCCGGTCTACACAAGAGCAGTGAGCTATGATGCTTGATTCTTATATTCCTACGCCTCAAGCAAGTTGCACTACATAACCTAGGGATGGCTGAGGTCGCCAGGCCCGGCCCACGAGGTAGAGGATGGAGGTGGGCAATTCGGTGCTCCAATGAGCTCATACGTAACACTATGCTTTACAGCAGGGACAGATTACGGGACTATTCTGCGCTTGTCCCCGGAGGGGATCTCTCCGAACTCGAGCGTCGATTGGACAGAGGGAACTCAACAACACTAATGTTTGATGAGCGGACGGGGCATTTCCAATCATTGGGATAAAAGGAGCAGTGGGTATGGTATCATGCATTACATCCTGCAAAGTTTGATCGCAAATACAGTGTAGATCATTCGAATTTGTCCTATACTGGTTCCCCTTCCGTTCAGTGACGTATGTCGGAGGCCGATCGATTTTCCCTTTTCTACTTATGCTTTAATCATCGTTGGGGCCAATGTTCCAAATTCCCATCTGAGTAAGGACACAGTCCTTGAAGTTGGCATAAGTGGCACCATTCTCCAGGCAGTACTTGACGGTCGGAACCAGGCCCTTCTTCCATTAGTACGCCATATGCAATGCTTCGTGGGACAAGCTTACCGCTGAGGCTGAAGCAGCTAGAAGAAGGACGATAGCTCCGAAGGACTTCATTTCGAAGAGAAGTGGTTGTGATTGGATGCAGTTGGTGCGGTCGAAATTTGTGTGTGTTGATGGGTGTTATCGAAGTTGAAAGGATCTTGTATCATTTAAATAATCGAAGCAATCATGTTAGCCTGATATGTGAACAAGCACACTCTTGAAGATTGGTCTACAAGATGCACCATCTGTGATCCACCAGCAGGAATGTTTTTGAGACAGCGCCCTGGCAACCTCGCCGATGTCTGTGATAACAACGACAATGCATGTTGGGAGGAATGCTGCGGCCTACATCACTCGATCTTCAGCACGTGTTACTCCGACATAAGACATTGTATCGTGGCTCAAAACACTGCTAGCTGTCTTGCAATCAATATTTTGGTGCTTTGCCGTTATTTTACCATCATGTAAGATCTTTACTTCGCATTGGATTAAGATATTGCCCTTGGCTTTTCCCTTCTTAATCAGACCTGATCTACTCGAGGTCTAAGTCCGTGACAGTCAGGTTTGTACACGGGAGACTTGGCGATGGATGTGTGAGTCTATTAGAAACGCTAGCTGCATGGTTGTAAATGCCATGGGTACTGGATAATATCTCTACGTCGATCCGTCTCTCCGAGGCAGATGATAAGGCACCTGTGTCCGGTTAGGTTAATGTTTCAGGGGCTGACGGGCAAGACTGAACGGAGACTGAGACGAAACCCGAGGCACCAGAGACGATTATTCTAGACCAAATTATATCATCGCTTCTTCTTTCATTTGTAAGAATGTTCCATGGGTGACCCCTGATTGGCGATGAGAACTGGAGACGATCCATACTTCGACAGGCACAAGATGCATGGCTGGCTTACACTTCATCCTCGTATTGACCGGCTTTTGGGCTTTTAGCCTGATTTACAGGGTACAAAGATACTTCTTTGATCATAATACATTGCAAATGGCGTGATAAATGCGTAGTTGTGCCTGACAAACCAGCAAGATTACGTCCCCGTTCAATGGACCCTGGGTATCTACAGGTCAATCACATCAAAGCAGCTGCTATGGGTCGCGGCAGTTGTGGCCGCGAAAGTATGCGCAGGATACGGTCTCAGGCCTGATGACCTGAGTCATGGTCTCGATGGGAGACATTCAAGTCCAATTGTTGACATATTGCTGACATTCCGACTAACTGGCTCGTGTGCCAAGGCGCTTATCTGGGCTGATATGTGATATTGTTGCAGGCAGTCCACTTTCACCAGTTCTGGCGTAGGAACCGACGGTAGTCTAGTTCTAATTATTGACAGGTAGTGGAAGAATAATGTGCCTTATTATTTAGCGAAATCGAACCCTGGTAATGGCTAGCCTTTGTTTGTCTTCTGGCGATGGTGTTATTGGTGGTGGTTCAGGGCACTTCAAGTACGACCGAAAGCGAGCAATACGAAAATGCGTGAACCAGTCCAAGCTTAAACTACTTTCAACTGCCGGTGTGCAAAAGTCTGACTACAAAAATGCAACCTAATAACCTAATCTTAGTTGCAGGATGATCAACCCTGCAGCAAGTGCAGGCAACAAACCATAAGCATCAAGGCAATACACAACCTTGACTCCATGGGATAAGCATAAACTATTGTTGCCACCTCCTTGATGCTCCGTGACACTGCATGGAGCGGTATGTTTGGAAAGTTCCGAATGGGTCTGGGGTTTCGTCAGATCTTCACTTGTCGCTACATGTAGCCAAGGACATGAAAAGTGAACAAGCTCATTATTGAATAATGGCGGTATGTATGGCCTGAAGTGTCTGGTTATTCTCACGCAAATTTACTTGGGCTATCGAATTAACCAGTTTTGTCCAAGTTCCTCGCCAGCATCATCAGGATCCTGGTTCCATCTCAGCGAGCTAAGCCTTGCTCTTCTTCGCCTCTGCAGCGCCATCTGGGTCATACGCCTCAACGTCAATCTCAAAATGCATCTTGTCTGAGCCGAGCTGGTTGACGCCCAACTCAGTCCAAACGACCTGGTGGTTGGGCATCCACTTCTTGAGGTTGTAGACGATGCGTTCGTGCTGGGAGTAAATGTCCGTGCTATACGTCACAACACGGTACACCTGAGACCACCCTTCGCCTCCAGCGTGCTTGAGATTATACTCGCAGTTCTTGAATGCCTGGTCAATCTCGGCCTCCAGGTTGCCTTGAACAAGGGTCTCAAGAGTAAAGTCTGTCTGAGTACCATCCCAGCCACCTAAGTTTTTACATTAGTATCGTATTTATCACAGGACCAATATTGAATTAATGTGAAACACACCTTGACCAGAGCAAATGATGCGGTCTCCGACCCGGACAGCTTGGGTGTAAGACAAATTCTTCTTAGCCCATTCGCCATAGCCAGGGTAGCAGTAAGATTGAAGGGCGGCCATTGTGAAAAGCGATAATTTAGAGTACGGTAATGGATCGGCGTGTATGAAACTCGATTTGAGGTATGGTTGACGGTCCACGAGTTCTCGACCTGGGCATTTATAAACTAGTGCCAAGCACCGTCATCCCCAACAATACTAAAATCGAGAATTGACCCAACGGCACGGTGGGGGCTGCTGACCATCTGTGCGTAGCATGCAGCTTGGACGCCTGGCGCTAAACCAGATGCCATCACTCTGCCTTCAAATGAGGAACGGCCCGTACCCCGAACTGCACCGTCTCCTGTGATGGATCGGCGGTATGGAACCAGTCGATCTTGAGTGACAAATGAGAAACGAGACAGATGCTTCTGTCTTCTTCAAGATTGATATGATCTGGAGTTCGCTCGCCGTCGGAGGAGGTACCTCTTCGGAACCCTGGTTCTGCAGCGCCGATCTGGCCCCTTTTGGAGACTGGCAAGGGGCAATAAGGCTCTTGATTGTTACGGCCCGAAGGCGGCATCCCGAGTTTTCGCTGTCAATCCTGGCCGCAGTCTTGGCCGATCTTGTGAATAAACAGTCGCTGCTCCTTGGATGCCTCCTCATGCGGGGAGCTGACGCCATCGGTGGTACTGGCCTCTGCTTAGCTCCGATGGGGATCAGAGACCACAACCGCGGCTGACGGGCCGCAGGTTGATCAGCCACTTTAATTGAAAACTTCGACTAGAACGTGGGTCCTCAAAGATACCAAAGACAACACGATGCGGTGAGTTCACGTTGCATTCTCCTTCCCGGAACGAGTTTCGATAGGCCCAAGAAGGTAGGTCTTAACTGTGAGGTAACGACACATCGCCACCGGGATGTGGCCATATCATTTGGGCAATGTTCACTGCACGTTTTGCCATGCTGCTGTCCTTCTGACAACCACTCCATGTCTGCTAAATTGATTGCCAATGTTCCAGGTCTATGAATGACGCTGGCTTGAGTGAAGCCTGGAGCAGTAAACAAGGAATTTCACGACAATCTTGAATCTCTGAAAACAAGTTGCCAGCCAAGTTCCAAACCAGTGATTGAATGCTTTCGCGCGCCCCTGTGGGCCTTGGAGTCGGAACCCTGTTGCCACCGCCGATCGCAGCGCCACGAAACGCCTAACGCCGAACACCCACACAGCAGACATGAATGAGTAAGAAATAACTGATTGGAAAACACCTTCCAGTTCTCATACCCCACAAAGATCATACTGGGTAGTATTCTGGGCAGAAACCTTGCCATGTGGTGCGAGGAGGATACACGTTCCTCTTATCCGTTTGTCCGGGATTGGCAATTTCCCCGGCACGAAAAGGGGAACGGACGGTTGCTTCAGGCAAATACGATGAGCATGGAAGCGTGGGACGACACAAAACATCCACTCAAATCCTACGGCACTTGATCTCGGGCCACGGACTGGCTTCTTAGCGTGTGGATTGGCGGGAAAGGTGCATTTCAGCCGCACGTAAACGTGAATCAATTTGCCCATCCTTGCAAG
The DNA here is from genome assembly GCA_003012165.1 of Paramyrothecium roridum. Taxonomy (NCBI): domain Eukaryota; kingdom Fungi; phylum Ascomycota; class Sordariomycetes; order Hypocreales; family Stachybotryaceae; genus Paramyrothecium; species Paramyrothecium roridum. The sequence continues at coordinate 90,922 of PXOD01000190.1, forward strand.
CCTTTTCGGCAGCGATCCCACCACGAACTAGATGGGCCTTGGGCACGCTCCAATGCAGAGAGTAATATGATCTAGCGTGGTGTCTCGGAGAATCTCGCTAGAACAATTTTCATATGCCGGAAGAATCCATTTGGGCTGACGATGTCACCTCCCCACAGCAAGGAATAATGGCGTCCTCTAGATGCGGGTTCACCTTTCAAGGTATGAGGTCAATGGCACGAATGCATAAGACCGGCCCGGTCCCATATCATACTAGGGTAGCCTTTGATAACCTTTTCTTTCTTCGGCCGATCATCACTACAGGCGAGCAGCCATGTTCGGTACGCTTAACCTGCAACCAACTGAACCGCTGACGTTCGTTGAGAATCCTGACGTGGCGTCGGCTCTTCGGCGCACTCGAAGAGACAAACCGCATGTGTCATGCGAATCGTGCCGAAGCCGAAAGGTGAGTGTTGGCCCTCCTATCTGGTCACCCCCTTTCCATGCAAGCATTCAGTCGTCCAACTAGTTGTTTATCAATGGGCTGTTAACATCAAATCACTAGGTTCGATGCAGTGGTGAGGCTTCGGGCTGTGAGAGATGTGTCTCACTGGCAGTCGAGTGCCGATACCCAAGCCGAGATGCACGCTTGCGCAAACGTGCAAACACCTCTACGGAGTTAAGCACTAGAAGCTCTTCCAGTGACACCCATCAAATGACGCAAGGGAATGATCACGACTGGCCACTCGACAAGAGTCTAACATATGACGGTGGGGACTCGGAAAGTGTACCTACAACTCCGAGCCCGGTTGCCGGTGCTGGCACGGAAATGCTTGATGTAGGGTTCGACATGGCACTGGACCGGCTTTCCAGCGAGCAATGGCTGTCGCCTAGTTTGGACAGCGACAAGTGGCCAAGCATCAGCTCTTTTTCCAGCTCACCATTAGCGATGCAGCTGGAGAGTTTTACTAGTTCTTTTCTTGATAATGTTGATAATCTTAATGGTAAGTGTCCACCAAACTAGCCAACTTTTACTGCTCTTGATACAAAATGTGCTAACATCCTGCAGGAGATGAAGAATTGCAATCATGCATTTTCCCAAGTCCAGATGATATGTCCAGCATACCACCGGAGCTTCTCAACTACGAGAATTCTCAGCCGCAAAGTAGTAGATCGTCTCTACAATTTGGGGAAGGATTCGCGGTGCAGAGACATCTAGACGGCCTCGAGAGACAAAAACCTAGTCCTCCAGTGCCAAACAGCGAATTCTCAAAGTCAAACTCAGGGTTTGCAGGAAAGAGGCACACAACGTCATCATATTCGTCTGGGTACCAACAAAAATTGCTACCGCTGAGTGACAGCAAGGGACAAGTCGACGATTGTCGCTGTCTCCACCTCAGCGCGCACCTATTGCATGACCTTGGCTCAAAGACTGCGACAACTGAGCCCACAGCTATGGACCGCCTGCTCAGCTTTTTCAGGGGCTCACTGAAGCGTTGCTCCAAGATTCTGGCGTGCGATCAATGTGTCTCACGAACGGAAAACAACATGCTTCTGGCCATGGCAGCCCGGTACATGAGTGTCTTATGCGACCAGATTGTGGCCTGCTACACGAGGAGGCAGACCGAAAAGCCCGTAATACACGATCATTGGTCTTCTGTCCCGGCGAATGATCGGTGGCAGAGTGACAGCAGCGAAGACATCGACATGTCAGGCGACCTGAAGTCTGAAGAGGGCCATGACATGTGGTTCTCCACCTATCGAATAGAAAGTGATCAAGAGCAGACGCACGTGCTCACCACTTTGATCAAAATCCAGCTCACCGAATACGCACTTGTACTTGAGAAGCTGAGAGCACGCGCAGGAACCCACAGTGGTCAGTTAACATTAGTAACTGACGCGGAAAAACGGTACCAGAAAGCTCGTGGGGTGCTCAAGGCGTCCTTCAAGGCAAAACTTGATAGACGAGTATGAATTTGACGATGCTAGTTTGTTATGAGATGATTGTTAGAAGGCTGCATCTGCGAAATGGCAACAATTCAAGTGCAGAAAGAGCGGGTGTATTGTCGTTTCTAGAAGCTAGGAATTGGGAAGCCGTTGGCTTTGTATTCAGTGTATACGTAGCCTGACATGGAGCCGACAGACGATGGACGGTTCTTTTACCCTTATTGCCCTTCTATCGCTTTTTAAATTCTTTGACAGATATGCGTTGCATCACGTCCTAGGTGGAAACCAAAATAGTTTCATGACGCAAGACCGGCTAGTCTTCAAGGAGCACACTTGATCGAAGGAGCAACTCTGAAGTTGACAATTTCTGTCGTGTCTTTCACACCTAAGCAGCAGAGCTGCCTATCGACAACACTCATAACTAAATTTACAAGATTCCTTCTTACCAAACATTATAGATTAACGAAGCAAAGTGATTAATTTCCTTGCTTGAACTCAATTGTTGGGAGCTCACAAAGGTTATGCGCGTCAACATCTGTACGCAACGAGAGTTTTGCAGGGATACATCACAGTAGCCTGCAGACAATTGGTCAATTGAACAAGAACCCTGTCTCTGAATCCCTGCACACATCCCAATTCCACACGAGCCGTAAACATGCCCCTAAAACAAATACCCAGGGCAAATGGCCGTTTGGCTCATATGTCAGGCCTTTTTCTACCATTCTTGCTGAGCTATGGCTGGTCTGACTTGTGAGATGCTAAGCTGAGCCTGAGGTTGGCCAATCCAATGTTACAGTGGATTGCACGTAACGTGACATCAAAGCCTAATCACGAGTTAAGGAGGGGGGAAACTTGACCCCCTCCTTGACCTATCTCCACATTCAACTAATTTGGAAGAGTTGTGTTCTGTTTCTTCGCAAAGCCTCGAAACAATGGTCTCTTCAACGCACCCGGTACCTCTCATCTATCGCATAACATTCAACTGGATCGAGCCATTCACGGCCATCTCCGGTGCCCTTCAGGCCTACTTCGCTCCCGTCTCGCTGCAAGAGATCGAAACACCTAACATCAAGTACCACCCGGGTCTGCAGCCTCTTTTTACCCAGCGCACAGGATTATGGCTACTGCTGGCATTTAACGACGCAGTGACTCTACGGGCGACCCGAGATGTGCTCATTTGGCGCCTTATCCTGGCAGCAGGCTTGTTTTCAGACTTCTTCTACGTCTTGAGTATACTGGAAGACCGTGGTTCTGCACGATTCTGGAACCTAGGTGCATGGGATCAGAATGATTGGATCACCATGATTTTCACAATTCCTGCAATGATTGTGAAACTTGCATGTGTTGCCGGGATAGGGTTCAAGAGGAAGGGGCGGCCAACTAAAGCTGATTGAGCGTCAGGAATTGGTGTTTACGGTGCTAGAATGAAAGAGCGCTGTATTGTAATAATTCGTGACCTTAAGGGAGAGCGTATCGATGACATCGTGGAAAGGTGTTGAAGGATCCTCGGTCCAATTTGTAGCCTCGAGCAGCACAATTCTATTATGCGCTGCACTGCGAAGTGCGACCACGTTGTGAATAAAGGTGATCGAAAAGAGTCTCCCTTGGTCATTGTTCCATCCTATCTAGTGTAGATTGAGGACAGCCACATATCTTCCTTACATATCCTACCGTCATTGGCATTCACGCCTCTCAGCCCGAGTAAAAGCAGTGCCATCTCCAATGAATGATTTGCAACTTCTAACGTAGGAACTCTTCCACAACTAAAGTTCTTCGTATCTTAGCTGGTATACTGCAAAGATAATCGCACACGGGCTTATAGCTTCGATGGTAGCCGAGTATAGGCTGCCGCTGAAACCGATTGCAGGCGCGGACATGAGACCTATCGTCAATACGTTTGCGAAAATAGTTGAAATTTATGGCAAGCTTTTAGACATGTCATTCGTTTGCATAAGTTGAATCAATGCTAGGAGCAGATTACCCGACCCAAGCCCAATCCTCCGCCACCGCTCTTCTGATTTGTGGTGATCTATCAAACAATCCAACCCGACTCCTCAGGCGTGGCCTTTTTGATACCGAATCGTTGCGAAAGTGTAACCCATCCACCGCAATATGTCAGCACTCGGAATGATGATGAGATACCATCATCTCCAAAGGCTGTAGCGAGAGCATGTTCGACAACGCTGTAGTCTACGAAGCCGAGGTTCTCGACGGCTTCACGGGTCAGCAATTCTCTGAACATGTTGTGCAGAGGACCGTCCTTGGGCCACCTCACAGGGGCCAGGAACGGGACCTTTCTGCGATTGTAGAGTTCGTCCGTGATATAAGGGCGCGCCGCCTCTCGCAGGATGTGCTTCTCGGTAATAGACCGAAGAGAAGCCCCCGCTGCCTTCCACCAGAAGTTGTTTACATCGTCCACGCCATTCTCTTCCGGAGGGACGTAGTTCAACTTGGTGCTAGGTGGCAGATTGTTGACGTACTCCGCAAGATGGTGGTCGAGGAAAGGCGTGCGGGCCTCAATGCTGTGCGCCATCTCCGTGCGGTCTCCCAGGCAGGCCAAAATTACGTTGATCAGGGTGCTCTTGTTCCACATGTACATGGCTGTGTGCGCAGGATGCCATTTCTCTCTCATCTTCTCTCGCACCTCAGCGGAGTGGCCCTTCATGACGGTCTCGCGCATGTCCCACTTGCCCTGGTACAGATCTTGAACCCATCCTTGGAACAGCTTGTTCGCCGGATGCCATGCAAGTAAGCTTTCGGGCATCGTGTTGCCTGCGGCATCGCGCATAATGGCTGCAGCAGACTTCCCTTCGTACTCTGTGGCGCCCTGAGAATGCCAGACAGCGTTCATTTCATCGCTGGCGGAGAGCTGCATACGCTCACGAAGCTCATTGTCCTTGGCCAGGATAGAATCCGGCATACCTAAGTCCGCATGACGCAGGAACTCAGCTGGAAAGTAAGGGTACCCGCAGAAATGCTCATCAGAACCTTCACCAGTCAGGACGACCTTGACGCCATGCTCGCGAGGAAGTGTGGATAAAGCGAACTTGGCTACGGCGTTCAAATCGAAGTGATGATGCTCGCAGTGATACGCAGCGTCAGCAAAGTCTGCAGCGATTCGCTCCTCGTTCACCTCTCGCTTCTGAATAGAGACCCCGAGCCACTCGGCAGTGCGATCGGCAATATCTGTCGATGACTTAGTAAACCGAGCTTGCTTTAAAGGCGATAACCCACTTACCAGACTCGTTATATCCAGACTCATGAGGGAAACTGACGCTGAAACATGCGACTCGTGAAGCATGGTCACTGCCAAGCTTTACATTCTCCTTTCGAATGAGCTCCGTAACGATGCCAGCAACAGTTGAAGAATCGATTCCACCCGAGAGGTAAATCCCAATAGGGACGTCGGCGCGAAGCCTAAGCTTGATGGCCTCGACAAGGCGCTCACGCACTCCAAGAACCATCTCCTCCATGGTTCGTGGCTCGTGTTCCATCTTCGGACCATTAGTGAGGACGATCATTTAGTTGAATGAGGAACAGACTTAAAACCTGACTTACCTTGTGAGGATATTCGGCATCCCAATACTTCTTGATCTCAACTCCACGCTCGTCGGTAATCTCCATCCAATGTCCGGGCATGAGTTTCCGCACACCCTTGAAGACAGTCCGATCGTCCATCATCCAGCCGCTATCAGTAATGCCTCGGACATTCCACTCCGGCTCCCAACCCAGTGGTAGAAACGCTTTAGCTTCCGAAGCAAACAAGACCTTATCTCCAACCACGGTCCACAGCAGAGGTTTAATACCGAAGCGATCGCGGCCTGCAATAACTCTGCGGTGACCTTCTCTCTCGTCAAATAAAACGAATGCAAATTCACCGCGCAGATGTTCCAGGAAATACGGCGCACCGTAGACCTTGTATAAAGCCACAACAAGCTCGCTGTCGCTGGCACCCGTAAACTCATATCCATATCTTGTTGTGCAAATATCTCGTAGCCTGTCAAAATCGTAGATTTCTCCATTGACAACGGCATGTATTTTATTGTCGTCACTGTGAAGAGGCTGCGCGCCGCTTGGAGAGAGATCATTGATGGACAAGCGACAGTGTCCGAGGCCAACCTTGCCGTCGGGGCTGATCCAGACCCCGGATCCATCCGGCCCTCGGTGTTTGATGTTATCAACAGCTGCTTGCAATTGCTTCGCGAGGAATTCTCGCTTTGCACTCTCCTTGGCAGACCTGATTCCGTTGCTTAGGTCGTTGCCATTGGTGTAGCCATTTGTATGACCATTTACGTGACCATTTGTATGGCCATTGGTATAACCATTAGTATGTCCATTGGCATACCCGTTGCTGTAGCCGTTCGTATGACCGTTGCTGTGGCCATTTGTGTTGTCTTTTGGGGATGTGACATGGGTATTGGTGAGGCCGATGACGTGGCCATGGATGTGACCATTGGGTCGAGCGTGCGCACACACGCAGCTGGCAGCAAAACCACACATTTTGAAAAAAATAAGCAAAAATTTGCTGTTTAAAGATGATTTATTTGAGTGGCTCGTGTTCATCAAGGCCCAGGTGACGAGAAGTTGAAGGCCATTATAAGCAAGGCCAAACATCGCGATACACGTACCCGACTTACAACTCAGTCACCATCGGGATATTGCCCAAACGTATCGGCAGAAGCCAGAAAGACAACAATGTGCCATGCCTTGGTGCAACTCAACCTTCCGACGGGAAATGGCAAAATGGGGCTATCCCAGGATGTGGTCCGGACCGTGCCAAAGTGGGAAATTCAGGATTGCCGATTTGGGCAATTGTGGCTCTCAATGCTGGATGCTTGATCAATTGAGTAAATCTGCTCTTTCATGGTTTCGATCAGCAAAAGAATCGAAGTCACAGTTTTTCCATTTGCTTTCTCGTCCTGTCTTGGTTATTCATTGTTCTAGCACGCATAGCAGTCTTTGAAGCGACAGAGCACACGAAGTTCAATCACTACACCATGCATCAGCGATTCTTTCTTGGCCATAGTGCCGAAGGACGGCGACAGGAGCTTGATACAGCAAGCTTCGAGACGCTCCAGCAGCTGCGATCGAGCTTGGGGAAATCTTTTGCTATTGCTGAGCCCAACTGTGAGCAACACATCTGAGAACAGCCAAGGTTGCCAAGCTAATGCGAAAAAGCTGTCTTGTTCCACCACAAAGACCATGGAGCGCTTGATACCTTACAAGCGGTGAAGTCTTGCCTTGACCCGGTGGAACTGCGAGTATCTCCCAATAAATCTATCGCAGAGCCTCCGGGTCCCCGGGCGCTTCCTTTGGTCGGCAATCATTATGAGCTGTATCCTGATCCGCTGGGTAACCTTGACCGGCTGTTCTCGCGGTACGGGCCCATCATCAAAACGGTCAATATGGGGACTACCATTTACCAGACGAATGACCCGACCATTGCCCGCTTTGTCTTGCGTGAAGGCGCAGAATTTACAAAGACGACTTCTGACCCGTCACACCCGCTTTACTACATGCAGCATCAATCCTCGCTATTCACATGTGACAGTGACTCGCCTGCGTTTCAGATCTCCCACAAATTTGTTCCGCCTGCTTTGTCGCCACGTGCTGTTGCATATCATACGCCACTTATCCAGGAAGCCGCACGCTCTATCTTTCCTGTGTTAGATCAACTTTCAACACAGGATGAAGCGTTCCATGTTTACCACTTCATGTTCAAGCTGGCTGGCCAAGTCATCTGGAGGGTTGTGGTAAACCAGGACCTTAACCATTTCGAGACAGTGGACACCCAGCCACACAAGACTATTCATGTCCTGGGAGAATGGCTCCACCTCATGAAGAAGACCAGCTTGAGACCTAAGTGGTATGGGAGTCTGCCATTTGGAGACCCTGCAAAACTTCGGGCGGCTCAAAGAGAACTGTGGGATGATGTGGAGAAGGCGGTGGATGAGTGCACCAGATCAGACAATGGCACCTTGCCGCTCTCTGACCCAGCCGCGTCGCTTCGAGCCTCTTGTATGGCTGACTTTCTGGCTCGCGCCCGAGATGAGAAAGGAGAAGCTCTCCCGAGGGATATCATGATCTCGAATGTGGTGATTCTTCTAGGAGCTGGATTTACTACGAGCTCGTCACTGCTTTCGTGGTGCATTTATTCACTTGTTCGGTACCCTGGAAATCAAGAGCGTTTGCTACAAGAAGTCATTGATCATGGAGCTGATGGGAAACGGGACTGGACATACGAAGATGTGCATGCGCTGAAGTTCCTCGATTGTTTCGTCAAAGAGGTGCAGCGTGTCCACAACCCGAGTTTCCAGACCGCTCGCAACGCTAGACAGGACGTCGTTCTGCCTGGAGGCTACCTGATTCCCAAAGGTTCGATTGTCATCCCTTGCTTCCCGAGCATGCATAAGAACCCGGCGCACTGGGACAACCCGCTCAAATTCGATCCCGACCGTTGGTCCCCTAGCGATCTAGCTGGCAAGCTCAACAGAAAGGGCCTCTACACGCCATTCGCGGCGGGAAGACGCGGCTGCGTAGGGTTAAATCTTGCTTTGATGGAAGTGAAAACAGTACTCATAGAGCTGGTCTATCGCTATCACTTCGAGGACGCTTCTCGAGAACCGATTGTGTATGATCCGGAATTTTTGGTGGTTCGCCCGATCAACTTCTACGCAGCACCGATTAGAAGGACAGAATGGCCCTCGCGATCGAATGTCTGAAGTAGTCTTGGAATCAACGCCAATTGGCGTTGGCACGGAACCAGAATCACAAGTAGCTAGTTTCACATAGTCAATCTACACGATGGTTTTGAGAAATCGGATGCTACCTTCAATCGCTACGTTTTTGTCATTTCCTGCATGTAACACAAATTCAGCTTGTAGATCCTGAAAGACCTACCAGACTTGCAGGCCCATTTCTGACGAAATACTCGTTCTCTATGCTCCTGAATTAAAGCTTCATTCTAGTCTAGTGAAACTCGTACCACTACAGATTCTCAATTTGCACAGCTCAAAAAACAGCTTCTTCTCAGGCCAATGATCCAGTTTCCTGTCCGGGGGTATTCCTGTCGCCTGGATTAAAAAAAGGTGAGATGCACATTGGTCCGCCCGATCGGCATCAGCATCTTCATGCATGCTAGTCTCAGATGAGCCGGGCCGAACCACGTTGGATTAGGGCCGTCGCTTAAGTGAGAAATGAGAATTGAGCAGGCTAATACGATTGCAAAGTCGCCAACATGGAGCAACGTGCGCTGTGAAAGTCTACGTGGCAAGAAATCATACCAAGTTTACCATATTGCGGCATTGGTGACTTCAATTCTTCTCTGATTCTGTAGATTCGTTTTTCCCCATGGTCAATTCGTCACATACCAACACAATGACTACAATAACTACTACGAGCTTTTCGCTGCAACAGCTTAACGACCATAAGACACGGCAAGATCTGTGGGTAGCTGTGCATGGCAAAGGTAGGGTCATGAAAGTTTTATATAGTCGACTGGGCTAATTTCGCCAGTGTATAATTTAACGGATTTCGCTGCGGACCATCCAGGCGGCATTGATGTCCTTTTGGAATGCGCCGGTGACGATGCAACTGAGCCGTTCGACTATGCAGGGCACACAAAGGAGGCCTTTATTGCAATGGCAAAATTTCAAGTCGGAAGGCTCGAAGGGAGCACTGAGGACGACTTCATATCTTCAGCTGCTGATGCAAGGTCTGGAGATCCGAAGCCCGAGACCAACAGCGGGAGGAAGCTCTCAACGCCTACTTCAATTCCATCGACTGGGTTGCTGTCCACTTTCGCAGCTGTTTGTGGCCTAGCCTTAGTATTTCGTCATAGGGCAACCATTGCGCAAGGACTTGTCGCTTTTCCACTCCTTCATGCTCCTGCCCGGGGTGCGGCTCGTGAATGGGGTACTACACAAGCGTTTGTTGGAGGATTGGCAATTTCCTCTTTTTTCTCCATTCTCGGTTGTGTTGCTCTATATCAGCAGTGGCACAAGACGCTGCCTCATGAGAGGAACGTCTTCACTTACCCCAGCGTGATTCCGCGAAGGAAGCCATGAGTCACAATGCCTACTTGACTCGTTACAAGATGAGAAGTATGGAATGAAGGACATTGCATGTAGAAGACTAGGTTTCAATTAAAAACTCATTTCTTGCATTATGCCCTGCTCAAAAGCATGGGTGAAAGCCAACACTGAGAAGGCATCACTTGGATGCGAATAGTCCCCGCTCCACAGGAGTGTGTTTGACCTGATCTGCTTGAATCTCATCAAGCACCTGATTTCCGTAGTAATCATCGACATCCAAATCTATGTATCCCCTCTTTGCCCACTTCCTCGCCGAGACGAATAAGGCGCGGCCATTGACGGTGTTGTCACTCAATATGCGTAATAAACACTGTCCGGCATCTTCGACGGTGGCAAACTGAACTCCCGCCTCTTCAACTTGATCAAATTCCTTCTGCGTAAGAATTTCCGTCTTCACGTACCTGTGGCGCCCAATTAGCTCTTACGAAGTCTCTCAAGGGACGCTTCACTTACCAAGGGGAAATTATGTTCACCCTGCTCCCGTAGAAAAATGCAGTGCGTCTCATAGAGTGCATAATGCCGCGCATCGCCCATTTAGTTGCTGGGTACTGTGGCCCTCGAGGTACATCAAAATAACCTGCACCTGAGCTGATAAGAACCAAGCATGTATCGATCTGCTGCTTAGATGGCTTGGTTCCATTTAACTTGATGAAATAGTGCATCGAAAGTTTGACAGTGAACAGAACTCCGCGAAGGTTCACATCAATAACACTCAATTCTGGCTCGGTAAGATCGTCTTCCTCCTCTGCATTGATTGTCAGTAGGAATTAGGCAGGTTGTCTGAGGTCACAGCACAGATGGTGAGGCGACCTGGCATACCTACCATATGAGAAGACCTTGTCTGTGCTAACGATTCCCGCGTTGGCGACTACGTAGTGTACGTGCCCGGATGGGGAGGAAGATGCAGCTTCGCGAAACAGTCGAACCTGGTCTTCCCATACTGTGACGTTGCAACGGACGAACTTGGTGCTGTTTATCGTTAGCCAAGCTACACATGAGAAGATGTCTGGGGAGTCATTACTTGGGTAATTCAGCAGCCAATTTTTGGCCGGCAGCTTCATTCATGTCCCCGAAGCACACAAAAGCCCTATTGAGAATTATTAGCAGCCATGCGTAAGAAATTATAAGCTCGTAACTACTTACTTGGCTGCAACAAGTGCTTGCACATACGCTTTGCCAAGGCCGGCAGCGCCTGAAAAGGTCGAGTCAGTCAACCTGATAAACCGCAAGAAGGCAGGAAACGCTTGGAATGGCCAACCTCCCGTGACGATGGCAGTCTTCCCAGCCAGTGCGCTTGTATCAAAGTCACTATCACAGTCCACAGGTGCCATGTTCGCAGATGATTAATAAAGATGGCTTAATGAGCTTGAAGGTGTCAATGTAAGGGGAGGGTTCCGATGAGGAATGCCCATGCCAACGTTCTCATTTTATACATTTCGTCTAGGCTACGAGCATGAAGGTGCGTGGCCCATTTGCATCTAGTGAATTCGGTCCTTCGCTTATCGCCCAGGAATCTTTTGTCATCGAAACCTGGAACAGCAGCCCAAACCTTGGGATGATGGCTTCGGTTCAACACAGCGTCACAACCGAAATCGATTAGCGTTAAATCCCTCTTGTCAGCAACTTGCATTAGTGGCAATTAATTTATTCGACCAATCGGAATTGAATAGCACGATATTCGTTCCAGCTACCCTACGCAACTGTGCAAAATCATTCTTCATCATGAATTGCTGAGACCGTGGTAATTAAAAGTGGTAAAGGCTTGATTTGTAGATTCAAAAGAATTATTGCCTGACTTCTTTGATCTTAACAGCCCTAGGTTTCTAGTAGTGTGTTTCAGCTTGAGTTGTTCTTAAGAATAAATGTGAGCAAGATGCTGTTCCGTCGATGTTTTGCCTTTCCAAAAAAAATCATGCGACCCGCGACACTTCTGAGTATTGTGAAATATTGAAGAGCAAAGTAAAAATAGCAAAATCTTCAGTAAGAACCTCAATGTGAACTTAAGTACAACCAACGCATTTTTAAACACTCTTGAGAAACATTCTTCTGACAATCCACCGATCAATGTCAACTTGAAGTTTGATTCCTTCACTCTCCCTTGCCTACATCCAATTTCACAAGTTGGCTTCGAGATGCAATCTTGACCGCAATTTCGGTAAGAGGTGTAGCACTCAGCAACTCAAAGACCGAAATGTCACTTTGCATGTCTTTGAGTGCCCGGTTGCGCATCTCAACAGCTTTGAGAGAGTCCACTATGGAGTGTTAGAATAAGGTCCGGGTGGAAGAATGTTTCGGTCCTGAGGGAAATGTACTGACCTCCAAGCTCTGGTAGAGGTCGTTGGGTATCAACCTCGTCGACGTCTACCCCAAACTCGGCCGCGATCTGCGTCTTGAAAACCTCCTCCACGCTCTGGGCTGCCTCGGCGAGCGACGTTGCCTTGCTCAAAAGCTCGCTGACGTGGATCTTGTTGGACTTACCGGTGCCGTCACCATCCGGCTTCCGTACGCGCAAGTCAAATTTACGATCGCGTTCAAATCCCGTAGAACCTTCGGGCCTGATAATGCCGTCTCCCAAGCCGAAGACGAGCTGGGCAGGAATGCTGGAGCCGTTCGCTGTGGAGCCCCTCATGATGGCTCGGAGTGCAACTGACAGCTCATCGAGTGTGCATTGAAGTCCCACCCAACCATGCTGATATCGATGCAAGTAATTCTTCAAATCACCGAAACCCCCGGTTGCCGTAAAGTGCGATGAGTCGGAAACCAAGCCGACATCAAGACTAGTCGCAGCAATGCCAAGATTGTTCCGTGCATGATGTGCAAGAGCATCTTCAAAGGTATTGCCAGATGCGTAGTTAGCTTGTGCGGTATTGCCGATGATACCAGTAATAGACGAAAGAAGGATGTAGAAGGGCGAATCTGCCGGGGAGAGTTGATCCAGCAGATTGCGTGAGCCTTGGCTCTTTGGTTTGAAGGCTCTTACCCATTTCTCATGGGTCATATTGTCAAATATAGTGTCCTAGATATTGGTCAGTCTCTCCAATCTATTCACGAACAGGGCTTCTAGGACGGCAAAACCCACCTCTAGAACCATTGCACACTGGATAATTCCCTTGACGATGCGACCCTGGCCCTTTATCTGGTCGAAGACTTCTTTGAGGTTCACAGCATCGTTGACGTCGCACTTGAATGCTTCAGCAAGAATGCCCTGGTTGCGGAATCGTTGCAGGTCTTCGGCATTCTTGCTACCGCCAGACCTGGAAAGAAACACAAGATGTTTCGCACCGTGCTCAGCCATCATATTTGCAATATTCAGCCCTACTGCGCCAAGTCCACCGGCTAGGACATATGTGCCGGCGGCGTCTAAAGATAGTTTCTCGATAGGTGGTGGCATCATCAGTAGGCTCGAGTCTTTGTCGAAGTCGACCACAATGCCACCTTGATGCTGCGAGTTAACTGCCTCAATGGCGCGCACAGCCTTGCTGATGGGGTATATATTGATAGGGTGAAGAGGAACGATCGGTACAGCCATGGCATTTCGGAACAGATCTCGTGCTAGACTTGGATCCCTTCGCTTCAAAGAATCTATGTCAATGCGCACCATGGAAGCATTGCGCTTGGACACCGGAAGAGTAGCAGCAATGGAGTTCTTGCTGTTCGATACAAAGTCCAGGTAGTGTCCAAATTCACCAAGAATCTCCAGAGACGGCACAAGAGCTGCGTTGCGTTGATTGCAGACAACGACATCAACACCTCGATTGCCAGTAGCTTCCATTATTGCTGCAGCAAATTGTTTGCGATTCGCATCGAAGATGCGCGACGCATCAACACCAAGCTTCTCACACAGAATGCCCTTATCTTCTTTGGACTCAACAAGAGCATAGATTTCTGCACCAAAAGCGCGGGCCACCTGAATCGTAGCTTGGCTCAGAGCGCTCGCAGCATTGTGCACGAGAACAGTTTGTCCAGTTTGCAAACGAGCCACATGAACGAGGCCGTACCAAGCCGCCACAAGGATACTTGGCAAACCAGCTGCAGCTTGTGGAGCTAGACCCTCCGGCACTGGTGCCACAAAATCCTCATCAACGCGCAGGTTTGTCTTATAGCACTCAGCTTGAAAGACAACCACACGCTGACCGGCACTCAAAGACTTGACATTCTCGCCGCATCTCTCAATCACTCCTACTACGTCTCCAATGGTCCTGTGAGCGATTAAAGTGTCCGAATCATCGTTCTCAGCGCCGGGTTGTCGGAGGCCAAAGCACTGCACCTTAATTTCAACCTGGCCGGCTTCAAGTGCCTTGGGCACTTTGTCTTCATCCCAGAGTAGGTCGCCACCTTCCACAACTGAGCTGACTTTCATAGGTTTGAGTATGCTGTTGGCCGGGCGGCGGATCGGTGCAGCGAGGCCAGATGACAGTTGTAGGTCATTGTCAAATCCTGCTTGTTCGACGGCTCTAGGGATGTGGACCTTGCCGTTAAGCTCTGCGTACTCCATCTCGGCTGACTCTACCATCGAGGCTTTCCAGATATCGGTGATGAAGCTAGCACTAGATGACTGGGACATGTCAAAAGAGATGGATAGATCCAAGTGTGGTAGAGTAGCGAGAGGGTATTCGTTGCGCATAACGCGCAAAAGTCCCTGTGCCGGAGCAAACTCCACGCCTCCTTTCCATGACTCCAGGAGACTGCCTCTAGTGACCCATAGGAGATGCTTTGTAGTTGATATAAGCGTCTTGAAAGAATTGAACTGATTTTCGTCCCAAGCATAGATGAAAGGTGCTTCAACTTCAAGAAGTGAAATGGCATATTGTCCCGCCAGATTTTGCGAGCTCTCCTGCGTCAACGTGGTGCAGCTAACCACAATATCCAATGACTTCAGAAGGGCAGAGAGGCCGTTGACGAGGGCTTCGACCTTGGACGAAGAACTTGGAGGCACCAATAAAGTGACCTCAGAAGGCAGCTCTGGCCCTGCCCGATTCGCCTTTGAGGCCGCAACAAGGGACGACCCAGAATAAAGGTTGCTCACAGTCAAACCAAGCGCTTCAACCGATCTTTTCAAATCAACTGCTGGCTTTCCTTCCGACAGTTGAATGGCGAGATGTCCATCTGGCGAGAGAGCTTTGTTGAGAATCTGTAGAGTCTCAGGCTTGGCCATGATCGCGCAATCACCAAGGACAAGAATAAGATCATAAATCTTATCAGGAGATGGAAGTTCTTCAGCACCAGCCTCCCAAATAGCGGCACCTGTCTTGTCTTCAGACCAAATAGTGGTCCACTTCTGGAGGCGATCGTCGGTGGTGGCCAGAGTAGTGAGCCGGCTAAATCCTGGTTTGCGTCCCACACGGCCCTTGAAATCATTCGCGATGGCCGACAAGTCCAGTACATCGTCATTAACGACGAGAAGAACACTGCCCAAAGCCTTCTTATGTGTCAAGCCATCGAGCCAAGACCTCAAAGTCTCCAAACCACTGCTCTGAATATTTCTGGCGAATCTCATGAAGTCGAGATCTTCATGCCAGCTTACCAAAGCAGACTTTCTCAAAGCAGCAAGACCATCGCTTGTTGCCGCTGTCGCATTACCTGATGAAGTGACTTGTCGCAACGAAAACCCAGTAGCAACGATCTTAGGCGCCGACCAAGCCCCATCTGACACGACAAGGCTGCATGAGACTTCACGCTTTGAGGCGACCTTCGAGGTCAATTGACTGTAACCCTCGAACTTGGATCCTGCTCCATGGAGCTGATCCGCTGCCACAAACATATCCTCGAGGGCAAAGGGAACGGCGGCTTCCTGGGTAGGACGACCATCGTTGGTCGTAGCAAGCAAAAGGTGGAAGATAGCATCCATAGTTGCGGGATGAATGACATGAGGGTATTCGAAGTTGGCAGGCATCTCAGATTCTGTGTCAGGGATTCTAATGGTACCGTAAGCAGCAAGCTGCGAAGGCACGCACCGGAGACGCTCCACATTGCGGAATAGCGGACCATACTCCATGCCGTTAGATTCCAAGTGTTCATAGAAGTCATCGATATCCTGCTCCTCTCCTGAGGTTTCCGAACACAGCGTCTTGTACTCCTCGCAGTGCTTGGCCCAAGTAGTATCAGTTGTCAGGCTGTCAACTTCGCTTTCGTTCCTGGCATATTCGACGATGATTGTACCGTCGCAGTGTTGAGTCCATACAGAGCCATTGTAGGAAAAGACGGTGAAATGATATTCGCCAGGAACAGCTTTGTTGGGTACGAAGCTGAGGCGTGTCTCCACTGATGACTCCTCTTCTCCGGATGGCACCACCAGACCACGCTCGAATGCAACGTTGCGGAATCTGAAGCCGTGAACCTTTTTGGCGGAATCTGAGATCTGTAATGCTCCCTCCAGAGCCATAACTAGCATCCCAGCACCAGGATACAGAACCGTTCCTGTGATTTTATGGTCCTCAATCCATGGGTTCTCCGAAATTCTGAGATAGTTTTTCCATCTAGGCTGCATTGGGTTCTGGACGTCCTCGGGCATTCCAAGGAGGTCCGTCCGTGCAGCAAGGGGGAAACGGATAGATCTAGTTGCAGACGCTTCATGCCAATA
Source organism: Paramyrothecium roridum (assembly GCA_003012165.1). Lineage (NCBI taxonomy): Eukaryota > Fungi > Ascomycota > Sordariomycetes > Hypocreales > Stachybotryaceae > Paramyrothecium > Paramyrothecium roridum. Next base: position 107,521 of record PXOD01000190.1, read on the forward strand.
ACCTCTGCTATGGTTCCAGGGGTATGTGGGCAAGTCAGCTAAGACTTTAGGCTGGAGCGCTGAAGAGGCAGTTGGGAGTGCGTTGACGGCTCTGAGGTCCATATCAAGACCTGAGACCCAGAGCTTTCCAGCGGCCGTCAGAGCTGATTTAGTGGCGTCTTCGCCTCGCACCACCATCGACACGTATGGTGCCTCTTTAGCTGTTGCGTTGGAAGCAGCATCAATGTTCTGCTGCACAGGTCCTTGTAAGGCTCCATGAGGCCCAACCTCAATAATTCCACCCCAAGACACAAGAGCCGACTTGGACCTGTTACCAGTAGCCTGTGTAGTATGCGTAAGAAGAGACGTGACCGCTGCAGAGAACTCTACTGTGTTACACATGTTGTCCACCCAATACTGAGCGTTAAGTTCTTCAGGAGCAACGATGTTTCCAGTCAACGAGGAGAACATAATTGTCTCACCAGCAGGAAGGGTATGGATCTGGCCCATACGCTTGAAATAGTCTTCTGAAACTTGGCGCATATGCGGAGAATGGTAGGCTGTTTTCACCTTGAGCTTACGCGCAAACTTACCATCCGCCGAGATGGTCTGCGCAAGAAAGTCAATGGCTTCAACATCACCTGACAGGGTGACGCTCTTGGGGCTGTTGACGCAGGCAGTCACAGCGACGCCAGAGGGAATCTTGCCAAGATACTCCTCGGCTTCGGCTCGCGAAAGGCCAGCCGCCATCATGGCTCCCTCTTTCGTGACGGCTGCCGAGCTCACTCCTCTAACATATGCGATCTTCACAGCATCCTCGTGGGTGATATAGGATGCGGCATAGGCAGCACCAATCTCGCCACTAGAATGTCCCACCACCGCCTTAGGCATGATTTTCCAGTGGCGGAGTAGGTCGACCAAGGCAACTTGCAGGACGGTACAAAGGGTCTGGCTGTATTCAGGTAGCCCGATGTTGGAGTCGGCCGTCTTCTTGAGTTCCTCGACCGCATTCCAAGGACACCCGTACTGCTCGAGGTAGCTCTGTGAAGCCCTCACGCTGCGTTCAAACACAGGGTAGCTCATCAACTGGATGCCCATCGCCGGCCATTGCGCACCTTGACCCGTGAAGATGAAAATTAGATTCCTGTGCCGACGCGAGCTTCTCTTGGTCTTTGGAACTGGCCTCGAGAGTTCCAAACTAAGCTCGTCCATTGAAGATGCCACAGCAAATGTCCGGAAGTCATGATGGGTGCGACGCTCGGCAAGAGTATAGGCAAGGTTGCGGATGTAGTAGGGGTCGTTCTTATCTGGGCCTCGAGCGGCGACCTCAGCATTGAATAATTGCGTGATTCGCTTGACTCCAGCCTGGTCTTGGGTACTGAAAAGGAACAGCTGCTTATGGGCATCAATCTCCATGCTTCCATCTAAAGGAGTGGAGTAGCCCATGCTGATGCCAGACTCAGAGCTGTCGTCATCCTCGTCCACCATGGTGTTGTGGTTTCCAATCAACCCTCTCTCCATCATATAGTGATGCGCATCATCAAGAATGACGTGGGCATTTGCTCCTCCGAAGCCGAAAGAGTTGACACTGACACGACGCCTACCACGGCTTGGCCATCTCATAGTCTTCTTAGGCAGAGCAACGTTCCATTCATCCAAAGTGAGTCGGGGGTTTATTCGCTCCACGCCGTAGGTTGGCACAAGCATGCCCTTCTCTAAGCAAAGAATAGCCTTGAAGACGCCAGCCAGACCAGAACAACCTTCCGTGTGTCCCACGCTAGGCTTGATACTTCCAAAGTAGAGCGGCCCAAGCCCTGCCGCACGACGTGCAGCACCGATCGTGCCGGCCAGGGCGCTGAGCTCGATAGGGTCCTAGTAGCGGCGATTAGCAAGTTTCTCTTTGTCAAAGGCAGGAAGGAAGACTTACTCCGACAGGTGTTCCTGTACCATGGCTTTCAAAGTACTCGGTGGAAGAAAGAGACAGGCCGGCAGCCTTATAAGTACGCCGGATCAATTCCGCTTGCGCCTCCGAGCTTGGTTGAGTTATGCTAGGAGTCTTACCATCGGCGTTGACGCCGGTATGCCGAACGACGGCGCGAATGGTATCGCCATCCCTCAAGGCATCGGAAAGCCTCTTGACAACCATGCAGCCAATACCCTCTCCTCTGCCATAGCCATTTGCACGATCGTCGAAGCTGTGAGAAATCCCCTCAGGGCTTAACATGTGAATTGCTGAAAATTGCTCCATGCAATTCGGGTATAACAACAGATTCACACCAGCGACGAGAGCCTGTCGCAAGAACATGGATTAGTGGCAAAGATTGCTTTTGCAGTTAGGATAAAGAGGTTTACCTGGTCAGTCTCGCCTAATTTTAATGATTGGCATGCCAAATGCAATGCGTATAAGCTAGATGAGCATGCGGTGTCGACAGTCAAGCTGGGTCCTCGAAGACCGAAGAACCAAGACACACGGTTGGCTATCATGGCCTCGCTGAGACCCGTAGCTGCACTATAACCCATGTCCTGAATATCCTGAGTGGAAAGCATCTCATAGTCGTTCGTCATGCATCCGACATAGCATGATGTTTGTGAGTTAACCAAGGATTTCATGGGAATACCAGCTGTGAGGTAACTTAGTCCTCCATTAAACGAAACAAACCTTGCTCCGACCATAGACAAAGAACTCACCGTTTTCAATACTTTCATAGCTTACTTCTAATAGAAGTCGCTTCATCGGATCCAGGGCAGCAGCTTCCTTGGCAGTGGTAGAAAAGAATGGGGCGTCAAAATGACTGACGTCTTGTTGAAGAAAGTAGCCATGCTTGACGGCCATCTGCAGTCGTAAAGTCATCAGCATCCATCGAAATATTTCTCGAATAGATCTGACTTACATTTCCTTTTCTATCTGGATTGGGATGATGCAGCAGTTCGCTGTCCCATCGGTCGGACGGCACTTGGCAGTGTCCCGTTCTTTCATTGCTGATCATATCCCAGAGGGAGCCTAAAGAGGATACTTCACCAGGCAGCCTGCATGCTGCGCCAATAATTGCGATAGGCTCTTGTTCATCCTTTGTCTTCATGTTGAATATTGTAAGTATGTAGCGTGGGCTACTTGTAGGTCTGGGTCTTCAATGTCGTGGTGACTGCCACTGATGTTGGTTGGAGCTCTTTCAGACTTGCTGATGAGCTTCTATATCGTCTAAGTCGGAAGCAAAGTGTTTGAACTTTTTTAAACCAGGACGTTTTGCAATTGCTCTTGCAATTCTAAATGTTGGGAAAATAGCTTGAAAGTAAACCCATCAGTGGCCGTTCTTTGGGTATTTCATATCCTTCAATTCTGAATTTGAAACCCATTGCGTCAATCTCCCAAATGCCACATCCCCCCACATGTTGCCCTCGATTGACCAGATTGACATCGAAGCCGATGTTCAAAGATCGTGTCGAGCATCATCCCGCAAAGCCCGTCAACCTGTTTAGGTCGGGCCGGGGACCCTTGCAGCTTGGCATCCATGGCACGGGCCGCACCTAAAGTAGGTGTGAATGCCGGAAATGGCCACATTTGGCAACAAGCATATGCAAATACTGCCTCTGGCCTGCTTGTTTTGAGCGCAATAACCATACGTTGTCCCTGCTCGATGCAATGATCTGAAGTCGTGCGAAGCCTATGCACGGTTCGTGTTACTAAGTGACAATGAGAATCATCTGCTTGCACGGCGTTGGGAGCTCTGGCAGCATCTGTGAGAGCCAATTCGAGCCGTTCGTGAGAGCTGCCGATCCAAGCTATGAATTTGTTTTTGTCGATGGTCCCGCCTCGTCTGTACGAGGTCCAGGTACGACTTTTCAATGCACTTTGATTTTTCTATTCAGTAAAAGTAATTGACTGTTTACAATGGGGCAGGAATGGGGGGACAATTTTCTGGCCCTTTCTTTTCGCATACTGAGGGTTATTCTCCAAGCCAGATGACAGATGCGCTGAAACATTTCGAAGAAATTGTTGAGGATTTGGGGCCTTTTGATGGTGTTGTTGGGTTCAGTCAAGGTGCAGCGCTGGCTACCTCATACATGTACGACCAGAAGACTAGGCACGGCGTGGTTCCCTTCAAATTCGCGCTTCTGTTCTCGACAGTGTGCGCCTTTGTTCCAGACTCGGATTTTTCACGCGACGAGATAGAAGGACTAGGGGCTCGAGGCATAAAAGTCACCAACAAATCCGATACCAGTGCGTCGTTATCATCCAGAGAACGTGTATTGTACGATTCTCTCGTCAACATCATCAAGCCGCTCCGGGATGGTCATGCTTTGCTGCCAGATATTGATCTCGAGATGTATTTCAGCAACTCAACGACGACACCGCGATTGTTGGTACCTGAACTACTGGGCGAGAAGATTTCAATTCCTACACTTCATATGCATGGAAAGCGTGACGCCGAGTTTATGCGCAGCATGTCTTTGATGGCGAGAGGACTGTACGATAACAAGATGATGAAGACCCTTGAACATAGCGGAACTCATCATCCGCCCCAGAAGGACTCTGAAGTTCGAACGGCAGTGAGGGCTATGGAATGGGTTATTGCGCAGTCTCGTAAGATTAGCCTAGGACGTTGATCAGCAAATTAACAATCATGGCTTGCTTTTCCATCGTGCTTTTTATTTCTTCATTGCCTTCTGGCGGCGTTAAAACCCCAGAAAGACTGTTCCAAGTAGATGATATGGCCAGAGCCAAAGTTAAAGATTATCTTGCAGCTATTATAGACCATCTTTGATCACTGGGTAACTTATTCCATGCTATTCTTGCTATTATTGGCAGGGAGTGTCACTACCTTGTCAATCTATTTTGGTTTACTCCGAATGATTGATCATACATCCGTTTTCCCTCCAAAAAGTTACAATCTTGAAGAACTCAATTAAAATCAGCTAGCGACATTAAATTTTTATTCATTCTATTCTTCTATTCTGCCGCATTCACCTTCAAAGGTCCGCTTCGAATATCCGCTACTCTTACCGAAATGATATGTCCCAAGACGTAAGTGCGCTCACAGACCCTTACAGACCCTTTCAAATGCGATCTGAAGCGAACCGCCGATTCGAATGGGCGTCCGCACCAGAACTGATCAAATTCGTCCAATAAAATTGTAAACGCATTAAATGTATTAAAAACACCTCCAATTGGTAGCAAATGCAAGGATCTCGTCACAGATGTCGATTACTGCCCGCTAGCGCCGGCATTGACCAAATGCGGACGGCAACAGGATCATCACGTCAACGAGGGCGGCAAATCCACATTGGGCAGTTCCAGGTCATTGCCTATGAAAGCTCTGGGATGCAGTTTAAATATCCTAAAAGAACACATTATCAGCTTGCCGATCATTGTGCACCTTCCTGATTTCCCGGTAACTGGATCACACGTTACACGATGGCATCCCGAATTTTGTCTCTCGCTGCTTCAAGCAGTTTGTGGATGTATACAGCCTTGGCAGTCAATTCCTCGACGCCATTGCCTGCTGGCGTGCAGCCTTTTAGGGTTGATCTCTCGGCTGGAGTTCCTGATATGTTGGCGAAAGTCAGGAACACGGCTCTTCCCGAGGAACCTCAATATCCTGGTGTTGGAAGTACAAAGGGAATTGATCTAGCAGTACTGAACAGCCTTCGAGATCAGTGGCTAAATGATTTTGATTGGAACAGAGAGCAGGAGTACCTCAATAGGTGAGCAGTCTCATGCATGACTCCAAACACTGTTTCTAACTCCTGGTCTGTTGTCCAGCTTTGACCACTTTACGACGGTTATCGAGGGCTTAACCCTTCATTTCATACATCACAAATCTGAAGACCCAGATGCGATTCCCATACTATTGAGCCATGGCTGGCCTGGATCTTTCATGGAGTTCTTGCCAGTTGTTCAGGAATTGACTCAGGCTTCCAGGACATCCTTGGGCAAAGCTGTTTCTTTCAATGTCGTGGTTCCTTCCCTTCCAGGGTTTGATTTCTCGGAGGACCTCCCTGGAGGTTGGACACTAGATGATACAGCCCGTATTTTCAACACTCTTATGACAGAGGTGCTGGGTTACGAGACTTATGCTGCCCACGGCACCTCTAATGGTGCCATTTTGACATACACTCTTTACGATCAGTATAACACATCAACAAGGGCCGCACACTTCCCGTTAATGCCGTTTTACCCAACGACGATTGAAGAACTAAGGGACCGCAAGATCACCCTCTCGCCTTTAGAACAGGCCATCTTCGAGCGCTCGAGTGATTGGAGTCTCAACGGTACCGGGTACTTTTTGACGCATATTTACAAGGTGAATTTACATGTCAACCACCGAATTAGAGTTACACGTTGCTGACTCCTAAATAGCCGAGCACTATTGGTCTTGGACTCTACGATAATCCTCTTGGGCAACTGGCATGGATGGGAGAGAAGCTACTGGACTGTAAGTCCTGTGCCGATGGATTCAAGAACTGGGAAGCAAGATGCTAACAAATACTCCCTTCAGGGGCTGATCCAAACGCAGGGAAAGCAGCTCCTTCGCTACTTACACATAACGAAATCCTACGCAGCGTCTCTCTTACATACTTGACTCGGTCTTTCATGTCCTCGATTTATGTTTATGCCCAGGACACTGATCTGCCCTACGTCAAATACGTTCTAGACAGGGCTCGCACTGACGCGCCCATGTTTGTTACCTTCTTCCGCTACTCTATCGGCTTCTGGCCAGAGCAGATTTTGAGAATCCTAGGCAATCTTGTGCAGTACAGACGTAAGTTAGCAGCACATTATTTGACTATGAGCGACGTAACTGACCTACTTAGTCCATGAGACGGGTGGGTTCTTTGCTGGCTTGGAAAACCCGCCAGCTTTCGTCAATGACCTGAGGGATATTGGTGATCATTGGCCTAATTAGATGTAGAACTATTAAAAACAAGATTCAAATAACATTATATGATCCCATTGCATGAGATCAATGAAGATTGCCTCAGGATGTCTTATCCCAATAACGTCAGCCTAAACTTCTTCCGTGTTTAGGCTCACCCACCATGAACATTTTGCGCTACCTCCAGTCGCCTCAAAGAGTTGTACACTTTGGCACCGGATGTATCAAGTGCTGACATTCGATTATCAGTATGGTTTTGCTCTGTCGTAAAAGCTTTTCGCTACTCAAGAGCGAGTGCAGTCTGTAGATGGGTTGGTATTTACAGCTGAGCTTAACGAAAAAATACTTCCGCCACCGCATACCGATACTCGGACATAAACTGAAACAATTCACAATGCTGCGACCAAGGTTGAATTCCATCATAAGACTGCGAGTTCTTATTAGGCATCTTCTGCCCTCATTGGCGGTTGCTATGATGTAATCTTGTCAATCAGAAAGCCGCAACTTTCGAGACACGTTCTATTTGCCAAGCCGTGTCTTTCCACCTGAGCAAACTCTCGCCGACATTTCCTTCCCTGTTATGTTGGCCCCTCCCCTCCGTCTCTCCGGCAACATGGCGTTGTTCTATTCACTTAGCGCCAATGGAGACGTATGACACTTTTCACGTGCCACCAGATTGTCCTTTTGCTACGCTGAGAATGACAGTTTGGGCTCTGGGCCGGACCAATTGAACTGCGTTTGCTCATGGCGGACTACATGTTCCTGTCTTCCGTTCTGTTCGTGTCTTTCGTTTCGCTCATGTCTTTCGTTTCCTGCTTGTTTCTCGTTCTGGGCGTGTTTCGAAAAGGTCTGCTCATTCAGCGTGGCAGGGCTGTCCGCAGGCTGTCCATTCGAAGATGGAGGGCTCTGCATGGAATGCGCGTGGTCATGCTTATCATGTTGGAGCGCCGGCGGAGTCATGAACTGTGTGGTAGATCGGAAGGCAGACTCAACATCTTCGGCAGCATCTTGGCCTGGGTTAGCCGTTTGGTACTCCAGCCATTTGAAGAGCTTGTAAACAACGAAGGCCAGGACAGATCCGGTCAATGGACCAATCCAATAGATCCAGTGATAGGACACAAAGCTGGTCACCACAGCTGGGCCAAAAGACCTTGCCGGATTAATTGAGGTGCCCGTCCATCGTGTAGCAACAATGTGGGCAATGAAGACGGACATGCCGATGCCGATTGGAGCCAAGTACGTTGCGCGATGTTTCTCCACGGCGAGAAAATAAACGGTCAGCACAAGCTGGGCCGTCAGAAAGAACTCGATGAAGAAGCCTTGGACAACACTGGTCCCTCCGCCCAAGGTGTTGGCCACAAGCAGTGGGCCAGGGATCAGACCGTCCACGACGGCAGCGGCTGCAATTGCGGCGACTAACTGGGTGATGAAGACATATAATCCGCGGAGGGGCTTTACGGCACCGACGAGGACCAATCCAAGAGTGACCTAACCGTCAACACATTAGTAGCTGTTAATCTGAACAGAATGTATGTCGACTCACGGCGGGGTTGAACATGCCACCAGTGACGCGGTAGAAGATCCAGACATTGACGGCGACGGCGGTACCAAAAGATGCGGCAATGTAGAAGAGACTCTGGGGCAGCAGCGGCGCCTGCGGATCGCTCGGATCATTGCTGACAATTGCCGTCTGCGCTCCGATGTACGAGAGGAATAGAAACATGAAGGTGCCGCAGAACTCTCCGAGAACGACGACTGCAGTGTTGCGCGCCGGATCGCCGATCATGTGTCTGTCGTGACTCGGGAGGGGCGAGGCCGCGTGCGTCAGGTGCAGGCCTCCTGGGCGGCCGTTGCTCATGTTGTTGGCCATCTTTATCGTGCAGAATAGTTGAACTGATCGAGTGGAGAAGATGGAAGCTCCGCAGGTAATCTGGTGTCAAAATGTGCTGGCGGTTTGGCAAAGTCGACAAGTTGTTATCTTGTTGCAGAACACGATGCTGGTAGCTTCCGGATCACTCGTTCTTTATACATCCAGCAGCCAAGTAACATCGAAGCTATAACATGTCATAAGTCCGTGTTCCCGTTATGACGGCAAAGGCAATACTGTGAGATATTGACTTTGACCATGCGAAAGGCTATCCGCCCCCTCCGCAATAGGCAATATCGCCTTGACACACGGAGCCTTCAAACGCGCACCTACGAATTAGACCAATGCATGTACAAATCGATACTTATTTGCGAATTTCATATTAGTAGAGATCATGCACATCTGAATTAGGAAGGTCTGCACTTCTCCTATTTCAGCGATTTATACGTGCATTGCTCAAATTTGTAGGTGCACGTCTGAAGGCTCCGTGTCTCGAGTGTGTGAGGGACGAACTGGGGCCTTTGCGGAACAACGCCATCTACCCCAAAACTCAGTTTCCCCGTCTCTTTAGGGTGTGCGAAGCGCGGGATCTTGACCAATCAAGATGCCTGCATTTCGGGGTACAAACGGCCACTAGGAAATTATATCACGATACAAGTCCCAGCAATTCCCCTGATTCCAAAGAGCTACATTGTACGTACCACAATGCTAACAGCGGGAAACACGGCTCTTGCTGAGGCGTCGGAAGGGGCTTGAAAATATCACCCCTTTATGCAATGGGATCAAACTGAGGCCTTCCTGTATGATTGGCCGGCTGCTCACGTCGGTAGTTATCTAGCAACTGCCTATCTGGTATAATATCACTGACAGGCCTCATCTCAAAGTAATTTTGGTATAGTTAGGTTGAAGGTAACTAGCTGTACCGACACTAATTATCAAGCCTTTTGTGGCCGGTACGGAAGAGTTCCCCTTCGCACTCCAAGAGATACGCCGTGTACTACCTTGTAACTTAAAATGCCCCATCCAACGCGCGTGATCCTTCGCCCATTCCGTCATAGCACACGTACTGTGCTTACAGCCGTTTCTCCCGGGATTGAATAAGACGTCTACAGTGAGGCCGAATCTCCGCGCGAGACAGGCTGACATTTGTGTTCTCTGAGCTAACGCACACTCACCGGCCGAGCCCTGGTTTTGAACAGCTTGAATAAGCTCAATCTTTTTCAACACAATTTACTACGTATTTTTTATGAAGGAAAACAACCTGGTGCTGAGGTACACACAGGAAAGGTCCCAGCAAAAATTGAGGAGGCTGTTAGTGAGAAAGCCTCTGTGTGCCAGGGAGACTCCACATGTTGAGTCCATCCCGATTCGGGTCAGAAGGCTTCTTTCGGAACTTCCCAGGAACGTAATGACATTGTGAGCTTTGTGCTGACTCATTCATAAGGTTCGCTTTGCTGTTGATCTGTGCCTAGTACAATACAATGCGTAGCTTTACGCGACCCTCCATTTTTTAGGGCCATCTGATAATACTGCGAGATCTGCTGGGTCCGGCTATTCGGTCTCGTCGATCATAACCGCCCGGAAACCCGTTTCCCCTCGGACAGCCACTCGGTAATGGACCATCTCATTTCTCGATCGAAAATATGGTGACACCATATGCATCTGATGTTCACTTCAACATCCTCCATGCTATTTTCGAGTGAGCACACAATCAACTGACTTTGGTATCTTCGCTGTTGGTGCAACAGTCTACCTACCCTGTACTGCGTGGATTCCTTCATTGCGTCTAACGCAGGACTAGCACAACCACCGTTCAGCCGCAAAGTATGACAAAAGTAGCCGAAATCGCTGCCGGACATATTTGTACTTTCCCCCGTGGTTGAGCACTTTACTTTGCACCGCGCTCGTAGCACGCAACGACATCCGCGTTTGCCGTGCTGCGTAAGGTTAAAGATGGCGTTTTGAAAGCCATACATCACCTAAAGACCGGTGATCTTTCCCGGTGTCGGTATCCCCGAACGACCGCGGGTGATTGAGTTTAGGTAAAAATGTTACCTTAGACCTGGAATGGGATCTTCACAAGGGCCTTTGGGTTATCCCAGAAGGAATGGAGAATGCGACGTCCCTCGTATCCAAGGGCGACTCTAATTAACCGGCTCGCACATCCCATTACTTCTTTCGGGGCAAAATACCTGCCTCCTTGCTAGACTGCTAGGAATTTTTTCCAACTCCGGTTTATTAAACGGAAGGATTTACCTCGGGTCGGTAGCTGGCTGGTGCTGAGTGATGTGCGCCAAAGGTGCTTTTCTGGCAAATAGCCTTTCTCCCATTTTCAAACGTGCCCAGGAAATGGGGGCGGTCACTTGAGATGAATGACCCTGTTGAACGCTCTCTTGACACGACGATGCAGAGGCGAGGATCCTTGGAAAAAAAGAAACCTTCAAGCCGTTTCGCACAGCGACGAGTTCCCAAAATGGAACACGCCAATGCCATGGCAACAGGAGAAACGCGCCACCTGCTTATGGTTTGAATTCCCGGTAATTGAGCTTAAAGCTGGCAAGGCTGGACGATAGAACCTGGCCATCAGCCCTACACTAGGCTATTGATGTCGCCGATTGGGTTGCTCCACGGTTCCTTAATTTTGCAGGGATGTCATTTCGGTACTAGCGACACCAAGAATGCAACTGGGTCTAGTCGAATGTGGTATTTCTGATGACGGCTTATAGCCAGTGAGGATTAATTATAGACGACCTGAAACAGAAATTCTCCACCGGAGACTTCGTCATTCAGCAAAACCCCCTACTGCCGTGAGGCTCGTGCAGCCTCTCTCTCCCGCAGCGGGCCTCTTCAATAGCCGTTCTAATTCGAGGCTCCGACAAGCTTACATCCCTGGCTGCGTGGCATGGACCTGATACCCCAGGTTGTCAGATGCGCTACTGTCAAGCTGCATTCTGCGCAGCTTCCTGATGGAGACTTGCAAGGGGGTAAGGGGGGCTCCTAACAACACCAAGAACGACATGACAAAAGGGGTTGAGGAGAGACGTTGGAAGATATAAGATGTAGCTACTCTCTCTCCTCGTTGTGCTTCTTCTCTCCTCAGATCAACATTCATTCAACAGTCGCTCCTTAGGCACCAGTCTTCGAGACTTTTTGTTTCCTTACTTTCATTTCTTTGCTTCACTTCTTCAAGGCTAGTCCTTCACTGTTCTTTACAAACCAACTTTGCACGTCAAGTCGCTCCTTTGAAAGTCTCGAAACCTGTCGTCAATCTATCAAGTTATTCTACATACCCAACTTTTCAAGATGTCTGTCAAGTCCATTGCTTTCGCCGGCTTCGCCTCGGTCGCCAGCGCCCACATTCTCATGACCAGCCCTGCTCCTTACCCCCTCATCGGTGGTGTCATGAACGCCCCCCTTGAGGCCACCGGCGCTCCTTTCCCATGCGGAACCAACAGCTTCACCGGTGTCGAATCGACTGTCTGGGAGGCTGGCAGCACCCAGAACATTCAGCTCAAGGGTACCGCCGTTCACGGTGGTGGCTCATGTCAGGTATCGGTCACCACCGACCTCCAGCCTTCCGCCGGCTCCGTCTGGAAGGTCATCAAGTCTATCGAGGGTGGATGCCCTGCTCGCAACCAAGCAGGTAACATTGAGCCCGGATCCGCCGAATTGCCTCTGCCTGAAGGTTACGATGTTGAGATCCCCGACCTCCCGAGCGGCTCTTACACCATGGCCTGGACCTGGTTCAACAAGATCGGCAACCGCGAGATGTACATGAACTGTGCACCGATCGAGATCACCGGTGGATCCGGAAGCGTTGATCCTAACAGCCTTCCCGATATGATGGTTGCCAACATTCCTGCCGGCAACGGTTGCTCGACCGCTGAGGGTGTCGATGTTCAGTTCCCCAACCCTGGCGAGAACGTTGTCCAGTTCGGCTCCGGCACTTACGGACCTCCTTCCGGCAACTGCGGTGGCTCCGGCGGTGACATGCCTCCCGTGAGCGGCAACCCCATCACTGAGCCCAAGCCTCCTGTCAAGCCTCCTGTCGACCCCAAGCCCCCTGTCCAACCTCCTGTTGACCCTAAGCCTCCTGTCCAGCCCCCTGTCGACCCCAAGCCTCCTGTTCAGCCTCCCTCCGGCGGCGCCTGCACTGAGGGCAACTGGAAGTGCATTGACGGCTCTTCCTTCAGCCGCTGCGCCTCTGGTGCCTGGAGCGTTGTCATGTCTGTTGCCGCTGGCACCAAGTGCGTTGTCGGCGAGAGCGCCACTCTCACCCTTGCTTAGAGGGCAACCCCTTCAGGAACCTGTACGATATGATGGGAATGATTGTTTTGGAATGGGACATATGCCTTGCAGCAAAACTAGAAAGGTGTTTTGCAAATAGCGTGCATCTTGAGTTGATCTCTTGGATAAGTAGAAGGTGCTTAGGCATCATAAAACCTTTGGTAATAGGGTACCATCTAATATAGAATCCTTAACACCAATCTGCGCTCTTTGATAAAGTGATGCCACTTCCGTTGACTAACAAAGCTACCGTAGATGGTATAATATAAGGCAAGCAGACTTAGGGGAAAAAACTTCGTTCAAAGTTATCGAATTGTTTTCCATATGCTCGTGCACACCAGGTGCACATCAATCTTGCGCTCAGATGATAAACTATCATAAAGGATCGAGGATTGACCAGCGTCAGCACCGACTCTTGACGCCATCGCTAGAGTGAACGCCCCAATGGTCACGGAATGAGAATATGTCAAAAGCGAGTCCTTAGCACTAATTTAACTTCATGCTCCAGTCATCTCCAATGCGAGCACCAACTCCTCCCACTACAGCATATGTCGAGCCGTCATTTGTTCTGTGGTGCGCTATGGGAACCGTCCAAGTCTTATCATCTGATTGGATGGTAGCTTCTTTATTCGATGTGTTGAGCGTACCAACAAGAATGATCTTGTCGATGCGAACCTCTTTCATAGAGTCAAGCCAGGAGCCAGCCGGAAGGGCGTTGACGTCGCGGCCATCGGCGTCAGAGGAGGAGAGAGTCCCATCTGCAAGGCGGAACTTGCGGTAAATGTACTGGCCCTTCTCAAAGTCGAAAGAATCCCCATCGTCGATGTAAAGTTCGCCCTCTGCCTTGTTGTCCTTGCTGATACTGACAACCAGAGTGTAATCGTCAAAGTGCATGAGTTTTGATGAACGGCGTGGACGATCGCGGCGCGGGATGACGTGACCGCCACGCATAAGAAGCGGGATCTGGCTTAGAGTGGCATCCTTGGTCAAGTAGTGACCCCTTTGGGTGGAAAGCTTCTCGTACGTGAAATAATCGTAGTAAACCTCATCATCCGGAATGAAGATGTCGACGGATTCCTTGCCCTTTTCAACCACAGGCTTATGAAGCAGCCCTGTCGAGCCGACGAAGAACTGATCGTCGACGGCGAAGCCAGCCTCCTCATCAGGATGTGTCCAGAAAATGGGTCGGATGATGGGACTGCCATGTCTATGCGCGTGGAAGAAGGCGGTATACCACGAGGGCAACAACGTGTACCGAAGACGGACAGCCACAGTCATGATACTTCGAAACGGCTCCGCAAATAAATACGGCTCACGGCGGCGGGCGTCGATGTGAGCGTGGCCGCGGAAGAAGGGATGGAAGGCGCCGGCTTGATACCACCGTGCCATCAGTTCTGGCTCCGGATTGCCAAAGTACCCGCCGACATCTTCGCCCGTGAAAGGGAACCCGGCAACGCCCTGGCTCAGCATCATGGGGGCGCTGGCAGCAAGGTGGCCCCAGGAGGCTTCGTTGTCGCCTGTCCACGAAGCACCGAGACGCTGAGAGCCAGCGAAGAAAGAGCGGGTCAGCACAAAGGGCCTCCGAAGTTCGCCTTCCTTCCGAGAGAGAAGCGCCTGGTACGTGGCATTGTGGAACATCATGCCGTGGAGATTATGGACATCCCGATGCTCCCAGTTCCCGTGATGAATGTTGTCCTTTGGCATTGTCACCTCGGGACCATTGAAGACAGAAGGCTCGTTCATATCGTTCCAGACAAAGGTGTTCTCCATGGTTCCTTTGAAAATCTTGTATGGGAAAAGACCCTTCCACCATTCAACCGCTTTGGGGTTGAAGCAGTCAATCCATTGAGACGCACCGGGCCAGCACCAGCCCTCGAACGGCTTGCTAAGTTTGTCGAGAATGGTGAGTTCCTTAGAGGTAATCTGCTCATGAATGTGGTACCCGCCCTCCTTCTTGATGTGAGGATCAATAATGGCCACGACGTATCGGCCATGTTCGTCGAGGGCTTTGCCCATGCCGATTGGATCCATGAATTTGTCGTCATCCCAAGTGAACCACTTTTTACCAACTGGGTACTCGATATCAAGCCAGATGACATCGTAAGGGATCTTATACTTGTCAAAATTCCGATCGACGTCCTTAACGTCATCATCGGAGATGTAGTTCCAGCGACACTGGTGATAGCCAAGGGAGAATTCCTGAGGCATAGCTGTTGTGCCAGTCAGCTCGGCGTATTGCTTGGAAACGTCCTCTGGAAGCGGCCCTAAGAAGATGAAGACGTCAAAGATGCCTGCTTCGGAGATCCAGTGGGTTCGTGTGTCTGTCTTGGAGCTGCCACCATGTGACGTCTCCTTGGTTATATCGACCCAGGTTTCTGCGCTGTTCAGCCAAAGAATGCCGACAGCGGAGCTCTTGCGATGGGCCTTCATGAATGGAATGGACCCATACAACGTCATTGGACTATCGAGTGCATACTCGAAGACATCGGTATTGTAAAGCCTGTACGGCTCTGTGTACTTTCCGTCACCACCGCCACGTGTCTCCCTGAGTGAGAGTGGACCAGTGTGCTCCGGGATGCCGTACACATGCTCGTACCCTACAAAAGATATATCAATGGCAACACTTTCGGGGCCTCGGGGTTTTGAGTCCGTGTTGCCACCAAAAGTCTCGTCCCACCATGTGCTCTCGTCCTCGTTGTCACCGGTGGTTCTGTCGATTTTGGGCCGCCAGTGCTCCATATTGAACAAGCCGTGGTCATTCAGCTTGATTTGAGAATCTCCATCGCGTTTAAATTCCACGCTGAAAGGTGAGAAATTGATGACGGCTTCGAATCTGGACTCAGGACCGTATTGGATCACGAGCCGGTCCCCGTCATCAGCGACAACCGTGGCATCCTTGGCGGGATCGAGGCCGCCGACAATGGTGTGCTTTTCCAACTCGTCATAACGCTCCTTGCGAACCGGACTATCGTGACGCAGTTGGATGTCGCCGTTTCGGCGCTTCTCCTCGTCAATACTCACCCGGGCGGTGCCAGACTCGAGGAAAGTGACGGTTATGGGGAAGCGAACGGGGTCATGGGTGTCATCAATGGTTTTGAGAACCACGGCCTGCAGCTGACCATGATTGAATGATGAAGAGCCAGGCAAGATGTTGTAGGGAGAAATCCAATCCGAGGCCTGAGAAGCCACGTTGTCGGCGTAGTCGCGGTTGCGTTTGCAGAAGCCCGATTGATGGCACTTTTTGAAGTCATGCTCCTTGACCGATTCTGCAATTGAGACTTGTAAGTAACTGCCATTAATCCTCGCGAGAAGGGGAAAGAAGGCAAGAAAAAGGTCACATCAAGACCTGTTACCTACCAACAGATGGGGCGATGCAGGCGATCATCGTCAGCACGGCGGAGGCCGCCCATTTCTGGGACAATATGCCTGGAGGCCGCATGGCTGGGGATGCTTCTCCTTGGCTGCAAGACTTGTTTCTGATGGTGTTGCAAGGAAGCGCAGAAGACGCACGCGGCCAAGTTTAGGAGAAAGGAGTGTAGGAGGAACGGTTCGCTTGGAGGCTTGTCTTTCAATTACCTTCGCGGACCCTCCGAGTTCATAGCGCCTGTCGCGTGTGCGGTGGCACCAACTCGGGCTTAGCGCGGGGAGGTGAACAGACACCTTATTCACACGTGTTCGACTTGTGTCAAGGGGGGCTTCAGGCAAATCGGACAAGATATCATCTCCGATTCCGATTTTCGTGGCGAACCTGGAGCAGAATGCGGAATTGTGAGGCAGTGTCAATATTGTAATTACAGTAGGTCGCGTCGACATACTCAGGTATCGCCCAATGCTGCATCGTGGGCCTGTAAGAGCAAATGATTAAAGGAGCAAAAATATCAAGAAACTATAAATAAAACATCTTATAAATTAATGTATACCTCAGAGGTTCTTTGGAGCTTTTTCAAAGATTTTATTACACAGAGCGTTAAGTACAATACTGAAGAATTTCATAGTCTCTCCCCTGTTATACATCGAGTAAAGCAGTGGGACGACACCGACGAGAGTAAACATGTTCGCACCGATCTGCCTAGGCATAAGAGTTGAGAAGACCGACATGCCATGGGTTTTTTAATCATGGCGTATGAAGCTGTCACCCTCCCTCTATGCATTTTTTGCCTGGGCATGGCCAGGGAACAGAAAAAGAACAGCTGTGAGCATTTAAATCAACACCCCCCCTTCAGTTGACGCACGTCGCTGCTGCTTGTCAAACAATGCGACCATGCTATTCTACTTCCTGGACTTTACAAATTCGTTTGCATTTGTTCCAAGACCACTCCTCCACAGTAGTCGTTTCCATCGGTTACAGCTCATCTTTGGCCTCGGGCTGGTTGATCGCCAACAGCTCGCCGCACGCAGCGGGCGTGCCCACCTCCATCCTATAGACACACTTGTCCCATTCCAGCACCCTCCAAAGCTCATCTGTCTCGCTACAAGCGAGCCAGACATCCGTACGCCTCTGGGGGCCATTCCAGCAAGCCTGGCCGTGTTCGTAGCGAAGCACCATGCGAGTCCCTTTGCCAAGGCCCTTTCCATCGGTGCGCTCATCTTCATCTGCCACCTCTCGGTCGATGCGCGCAAATCTGCCCATATTGGTAGCGCCTCCACCCTTTTTGGGCTTCTGTGTTGTTTTGTCCATCCAGCAGAGCTCGTACTCATACTCGCCGAATTCGGCGCTTACACAGCCCTTGTTGAGGACGCGGAAGACATCGTCAGTGCCGTAGTCCTTTCGCAGTTCCTCGTGCTCGCTGTCGACCTGGCGCTTCTTTTCCGCCAAGTCGCTATCGATGGAACTGACGGCCTCACGGGCAGCCTTCAGGGGCTGGGATTCCCCCCTGGGCTTAGTGTCGTCCGCAAGGAAGCCCCATCGTGTCATCCATGCGAGGGCTGAATCAATCTTCTGGTGGATGAATTCGCGGGTGGATCCTGAGTGGTAGGTGTTCGAATCGGGCACTGTGAATCGTCAATGCCAAATCTCTAGCAAGATTGTAATTACAACTTACAAGCTTCGGATTCTTCGAAGTCCTCCCAATTAATGCCTGATACTCCGGTATTCACCGCCAGCGCCTTCTGTATGTTGGCGTCCAAAGAGCTGGACGAACTTTCGCTTGCGAGCTTAGCAATATAGTCTTCCCAATCTCTCACAGCACGCTTGACGCCCTCGTCATTGAAGTTGGGGTTGTAATCGTCCTTGAAGCGGCTGAGGATACTCTCTAAACCCTTGACCCTGTTTTCAAGTTCCTGGCGATGGGCTACGGCGGCTTCAAATGTTTCATGAAGTTCGGCAACACGGGTCTTTGCCATAGCCAGCATGTTGCTGAGCTTGCCATTAGGCTTGGAGACCTCGACAGTCTTGCCTTTTTCCAAGCGTTCCATTTCCCGCAGCTTCTGCTCGAGCTCGTTCTTACGAGTCTGAAGCTTTGTATAATCGATCTCGAGAGCGTTCGCCTTGGCTTCGATTCGACGACGAAGCTCTTTTGCCTCCTCTGCCATTGATTTGTATCTCCTTGTAGACTTCTCGATCGCGGTCTTACGCGCCGACTCGATTCGGTGATATTCTTTATTCATCTCGGCGCATCGGTTTTCGCAGTCGATACCACCGACATGATCGTATTCCTCGCTTCCATCGCAGCAGAGGTCGTAGTCACAGTGGCCATCATTTAGAAGCATGAATGGGACGTAAGAACCAATGTGGCCCTTATTAGCGCACCAGAAGCCGGGTAAAGCATTGTTTGCATTGGTAAAACCTGTTTTTGAGCCGCCGTTTGGCTGGGGAGGAGAGAGGGCGTCAAGGTACGCGCAGGCCGCAGTGCCAGGCTCATCGGAGCCGTCGGGACAGTTGCATGTATTGTCGTTGACTTGCTCGTTTCTGAGCTTGATTTCTGGATGGTTAATACACGAGAAATTGTTCTTTCCGGTGAAAAATCTCGCAACTGAAGCAATCGTCACATTAGTGGTAGGCGCGTTGCGACGGTATACCGACATCGATACTACCCACGTGGAGGCAATGAAAGGACACCTTCTGATACCCGCGGAAATCAACACTTACATTCAGGGCCAACGCCACGAGGTAAGCCAGCTGCCAGCACTGGTACTATCGTGGGCGTGTAAATGCCGAAAAGGAGCAGACTCAACGTTCGACGCATTTCTGTCCGCGCACAGCAGCCTTGATTTGCTATGTAATATTGGCTCGAGCAAACAATGTGGCTTCGGTTTGGATGAAGAAGTTGTATCAGGATGGGATTTGGGACAAGCAGAAGAGTGCTAAGATTAAGCTAAGCCTGAAGCAGGGGGCCCGCTCACGCCCTGTTCTGTCTGGCCAGCTGGATCGCGCTCTACAAGGTTGACTATGACGGGAAGCCGATGGAGGGCAGGACGTGGATTGGCCTGCCACGCTTGCAGGAAATAACTAAGGAGCCTTATAGTGGCTCCTAGGGTGTCGACGCTACTGTGTCGAGACAAGAGAGCCTAATAGCCGATTCCGAGAGAGGGAGCCAAAGTCGGACTTAAGGCAAACCAAGCGTTCCGTCACATTGCCAGAACTCCAGCCACTGCACTCAGCGTCCGCTTTGAATGGCCCTTGTTGGCCCTTGTGGTAGAGGAAATTCGCCCTGAATCCATAGTTCTACCGGATACAAATAGTCCAATGTCTTGTAGTTGAGCTTTCCAGCCTGCTGTCACCCAAGCCTGTGCTGAATATGAAACCAAGGATACTCTCAAAAAGAAGTGCTCAAGTCCATACACTACTGTCGTCCGACCAGAATTGGCGAAAATGGAGTACCGCCAATTCCTTGCAGCACCAAAACCGTGTCAAAATCTTGCGTTTATCTGCTTCATCTGTTTCGAACGGCTAAATCATGATGTGGCACGAGATGGCTCAAATTAATGCTTGACTAACTGGTAGCGTAAAAGTTTTTGGCTTCACTCTTTTGCCCTGTCACCATGTGCTGTCGTCCGCCGCCGCGCTGCTTCTTCCCGTTGAATCCGTCGAACATTCAAATGATTTGGAGGGAAACAGGGCTCTCGAATCACTCTTCCACTAGATTTCGCTTCATTTCTCCCTCAGAATGTTGGGAGCCTCGGCGGCGCGCGGTGATCCGCTCCGAAGGTGATAGTCGCCGGCCGTCCAATTCTTCGAGGCAATAGGGTTGACGTGTCTAATGTACATAGTATCGATCTCCTCCAATGTGCGGTCTTTGGATTCAACGAGGAAGAGAAAGACGACAACGGCGAGAGAAGCGCAACACGCCGCGAAGACGAGTCCGTAGAGATAGTCGATCTCATCGACGATAAACCGCGTACTGGAGCAGTCTGAGTCACAGCCACGTGTGAAAGAATGAATGCACCACTTACAAGAAGGATATCAGAAAATTCCATAGCCAATTAGAGGCAGTAGCTATCCCCATCGCAGTGGAACGATAACGAGTTGGATACATCTCAGCTGCTACAGCCCAAATAAGAGGGCCCCAAGTCGTCGCGAAGCCCGCGATGAACAGGCACGAAAAGGCGACAAGAACTGCTCCTGCAGCAGGTGTATTCATGGGTTCGATTCGGTCAAGGACGAAGTGGCCGACAAAAGCATAAACCCTGTTTCATTAGCCACGGAAACGAGCGCCAGGCTTGGGTGCGAGTCCTTACAAGAAACAGGCCGTCATCCAGAGAGCGCCACTGATGAGTGCGACGCGGCGCCCGGCCATCTTGACCACAAGGAGGCCTCCCAGGGTACAAAAGACATTCACAGATCCCAGAATCAGCTGGGTGAGGTAGCTGTTTTTGAGGCCTGTTGCTCGGAAAACAGTGGTCCCAAAATAGAAGAAGAAATTGGCGCCGGTGAGCTGCTGGCCGCTCTGGAGGCAGATACCGAGTAGCATGCGGTGAAGCATCCGTGGGCCGGTAAACACCTCGTACCAGGGAGACTCAGCACCTTCTCGATCTTCCGCAACCTTGGCCCGAATCTCATTAATCTGGTGGTTCACATGCTCCGAGTTTGGGTCAACACCAGCGAGACGGGCGATTGTCTTGCGGGCGCCAACCTCGTCACCTTTGTATAACGCGAACCTTGGGCTTTCGGGGAGCATTAGGATGCCACAGCCGAGTATGAGAGCCCAGACAAAACCGAGACTGTTCGGAATGCGCCATGAGGCACTCGACTGGATGCTCTCTGTGCCGTAGTTGACCACTTCTGACGTCCAAATGCCCAACGTGATGAAAAGCTGGTAGAACGCAATCACAACGCCCCGGATCTTGACAGGACTGCTCTCCGATTGGTACATGGGCACAGCCACGGACAGAACGCCAATGCCGATACCATCTACCAGGCGCCCGATGGCGAACTGATACCACGCACTATCTGAAGAAACCTGGATAATTATACCGATGCACGAGGAAAAGGCCGCGACCGAGATGGTCATTCGACGGCCGATGGTGTCAGCCAATTTTCCTGTCAGAAGACTGCCCAAAAGGCAGCCGATTGGAAGAAGGCCAACAATGGTGCCCTGGCGGACGGCGCTGAAGACAAACCCATTGGGACTATCAGGATTGGATTCACCAAATCGTTGAAGGTAGTCGTTCATGAGAAAGAAGCCCGAGATTTGGCCGCTAGGGCATGGTTGTCCATGTCAGACATCGTGTCGTTGGACGTGGACCGAGAGCGAATGCTCACCTAACAAACCCAAACATCAGGCCCCCAACTCCAGCGACCATGCCAAGCATGACGGCGGCAAATGTAAGGCGCTCCTCAGCTCCGTCATAGCCGCTCTGGCGTGCATTTTGGCCCAGGCGGTTCTGTCCGAAAGCCAAGCCACTTGAGCGCATGTTGAGGGCGCAGCCAATGTCCGATTCCGAGGGAAGGCGATATCCGATCCCGGGAGCAGTGACTGTCTTACCACCACAGGAGAGAATCTAGATATCCGATTCCGATAACCGAAAAGTACTAATTTCCACAGATGACCAGATTGAGGGAATGGATCTGGGCTGCTAAAAAGGGGTTCTCTGCCTTTATTCGTTGTACGCCAGAGAAGATGTGGGACTTCAAGGTCAACGAGAAGTCAATGCAACGCAGTGACGAAAGAGAACGAAACAAGAAGGAATTCTCGCGACTACCGTAAGATATATAGACGAGACATAAGCCGTGAGTACGACATAGATGGAGGATGGTAGCGGGTGGGAGTCGGCATTTCTACGTCAGGACCCGAGCGGTGCTACTCAAAGTGATGACTCCGCTAATCAGCGACTTGGGTGAGAATTCACAGCGATAACCATTACAAGGGCACCCATGAGTGTCCCGCAATAGCACCTAGCATCAGAATTGAACTATCCCTCACAGGGTCTGAGAAGTGCGGCTTGAGGCGAGCCTTGACTCGTTCGAACTAAGACCTGGGGGGTATGCCTGACCAAAGTTCTCTCTTACTCCCTCTTGTTTTCAAGCGCCTCCTTGATCATGGCATTGGAAAAGTCCCTAAGAAGTTGCGCGAGCACACCCTCTTGGGTTACATCAGTGCCAACTATTGGAAGTATGGTTCCCGTAACAGGACTTTGAGGCACCATGACCCGCATGCACTCACGGGGGATGCAAACACACATCACGCAAGCATACATCAGCTAATGAGGCTCAAAAGACACATGGCGTTGTCTGAATTCTTAGGAGAGCGTCTCAGTGCAGATCTAGGTACCGCGTCATTGCTGGTGATTTGCGAGTTTTGCTCGACACCGTGGTACCGTAAGAATAACACGTGGGGCTGGCTGGGTGTAGGAACGTATGTTTGGCTGCATTACCCACGCAAATCCGCTAGTCTACGAACAACCTACCTTTGTATCTTCTTCCTGCTCTTCATGATCGATGCAATGACGCACGTCAATATAGTAGAAATGGAAATCTACCAATACCCCAAGTTCAAGCTGCTTTTCCAACTGAGATCTGCAGAGAAACATACTCCAATTTGATCAATGCGAATGAGTTACACATCATCCGTACTGAGTCGGGGGCTTAGGGCTCTCGTCTAATATCAAATCTGACCTACATGCCATAGGCGACAAGAATAGGTGCAAGCCGGCGATGGCGTTTTGCAGGCTAGATCCCATATTCGTTCGGCGCATAGCATCAACTTGCGGCCCGCATCAGGCATGTGAGGATGTGGCGCTCTAGAGAAGCGAAACGCCAGATACAGAACTCCCCGATATATGGCATAATCTTAAGATACTTCGAAAAGTTTGGAAGGACACGACTTGTTAAGCTGTTTTGCCGTTCTCTTGTCTCTTCATTACTATCCCCCAGACCGAGATATTCTCGCCTTATCCTGTATTGTTAGGCACTTGGAATTCGCGAACATGATTTTGGAGATGACTTGAAGTCATGTTACGAGTTTATCGACACTCGAAACAATCTTCGAGACGCCCAATCCACGCAGTTCCTTCTTCACCCAGCCTGTAAACCGATTCTTGCCGGCATAGCACAAAGTTCTCTGTTCGCTAAGCTTGCCGTTGCCTTTCCTTGAAAATTTGGCGAGTTTGGCGACTGAGATACTAGTGTCGGCAGTTGAGAACCCTTCTCAAGCCTCAAATTTTTCATCCTATTGCTGTTGTCAATGAAAAATGTAGGGGGAAACAATAGTACTTTGAGCTTGCTTATACGATGTGCTTTGTCTCGAAATGTCGCCTCGACTTATGCGAGTTCTTAGGTAGCCCTGAACAGCCCATCCCAATCGCAGGAAGTGGAGAACCATTGGGCTGCTCCAATCCCTTTCAAAATTTGGGAAATGGGCGACATAGGTACTGGACATTTCTCCCTATGCATTGCCAGTAAACTCTTCCAAACGATCTTTGCAGATCTTAACAAGAATTCTGCCCTGCCTCCCCCCCTCCCTTTCAATGCCGCTGACGGTCGTACCCAGAATCTTATCTACGGCACTGCTGCCATTTCGCAGACAAACGAAGTAAATGCAGATGTTGAGGTCGAGTGTGATGCAAAGAAAGGTTTACCAGCATCTCGTTTTGTTTCCCCGCCGCCCGCGCCTCTAAGTACACCAGATACATTCCCTCGGGACGTTTTGATTGCCAGAATTGTGAGGGTTCCAGTAACGCCAGACCCAATCATGACACCACCAAGCCTGTCTTCTGTCGTGAAGCCTGTCCTGTTCCTCGGTCAAGAACTTGCCAAGATGAAGTTTAAGTACTTACTCAATCTCAAAATCTGACCTAGATATTACCTCCTATGCTCACATTGTTATTTTCAATGGTCGGGTAGAGTTCCTGGAGGATTGGATGCCGAGCTACTCGGGAGAAACCTTCACGCCATTTGTCGCTCTTGCAGAACCGCTCTAATTTCCCACCAGACATCTCCCCAAGCAAACTTTTTTTTGTACGGCGAGGGATGGTGACTGGTGGAATGAACTGAGTGGGATTCGGACTGGAAAGCGTGAAAGATGCTGCGCATAAAAGAAGAAGAAAAATGCCGTTCCTTACTCCATACCTTAAGAAGGTGCACGACCACACGATGCCATATCATATCAGCCGGCCAAAATCATGGTAAAAATGCTGATAGTTTATGAAAGCTTAACATAACGGAAGAGCATAAACCTCTTGGGTCTTAGATATAATATTTGTTAATGTATTTTACAAGCAGCTTTTAAAAGTATTTTAAAAGTGGATTGTTTCTTTCATAATTTATCTATAACTTATATACACTTCTGGGTCCTTAAATTTTATCTTCATATAGACTGAGAATATCAGATTGATCCAAGCTTATTTCGACCCAACGGGTTCATGTTGTCATCAGGGATCCGTGCCTAATATTCTACCGGACAGGGGAGACGTCGTCCACCATTCCCAGCCCATCAATACCTCTTCCAACTGTAGCTGGCTCATCCGTTGCTGGTACATTGGGATAGACACAGCCACTAGGGGCTCAGGCATGGTTGAAGCGATCGAAATTGCCCACCATAGCACGTCCTGTACCCAACAAGAGACTCGTTGTGGTAGTGACGCCAAACACACAGAGCCGCACAAGCTCTATAACAAGGCACCCATATCAATAAGCAAATTACCTTTGAACACCTTACTATGCGCGGTAAAGCTGAACTATTTAAAGGCTAGGACGAGCCAGGGTATCTCAACAGATCGACTGCTTCAACCCTAAGACGGTCGAATAGTGGGAGGGTCTTTTCTTATAAGACCTTTAAGGGCATTGCAGAAACTTGCTTCTTGAGTAACCTCACCTCATGCAGCAGTGTTCTCACCAAGAATACTGTCGACACATTAATGATTCTGCTCTTTCCATTGCGTGCAGAGAGGCAAGATCAGGGACCCGGATCATCTCGGCTTCTATTGGCCGAAACTGACTTCACTTCAACTTCGGACTCTAGTCTTCGCGATCCCCGAATAGGAAATTCGGAAAGTAGTGTGGGCCGCAGAGGCTAGTGCCAATTGGATGGTCCAAGGCCGAAATAACTTGTGACAACCCTCGCTTTCCATATCCGAATTAATATTTACCACCTGCGTCTCATCCTAACAACTCTGAATTTACTGAATACTCCCTACCTCTTACCCTCTACCTCTGTCTCTCCTCTAGAGACAGTATTGATAATTATTTGCTCCGAAGAATTTGCCAGAGGACATTCTGTGTCATGGTCGCCACCACAATTTTCCGTAATGGACGAATTTTAAGTCACGCCGGAACTGGGCTAAACGGTGAAACTAGATTCTCCGACAGTATGCTCGTTCGACATGGCAAAATTGCAGCTATTGGGTCACACGATGATGTCGTGACGAGTGAACTTCCTGATGTGGAAGTCCACGACCTCAATCAGCGCGTGGTGCTCCCAGGGTTCATTGATGGCCATATGCACCTCTTGCTCTTGGGTCAGTCCTTGCGCAAGGTAGACCTTTTCAAGTGTCAAAACCTCGGGCAGATAAAATCAACCATCAAGAGCTTTGCGTTGGCCAATCCTGATCTCCCGACCATTCTCTGTAAGGGTTGGATGCATTTCATGACTCCCGATGGGGTCTCAGCACATTTATTGGACGAGATAGATCCGCGGCCGATATTCATAGACAACAGTTCATTGCATTCATGCTGGTGCAATACAGCAGCTATTGAGGTACTCCAGATTGCCGATATGCCGGACCCAGCGGGTGGCAAGATATACCGAAAGCCTGATGGGACACCAACAGGTTTGGTCGATGAGGGGGCCATGATGTCTATCATTTGGCCTTTTCAGGCAAGGTCAGCTCCAAAAGCAGAACGTATCGAGGCCATTCGCGCTGCCACATCAGAGTACAACGCCGCCGGTTACACTGGGGTGGTAGAGATGGCCATGGACGAAGAGGCTTGGGATGCCTTGGTGACGCTCAAAGCAGCAGAGCCGGACTTTCCTCTACGAGTTGCAGCATACTGGCTTATCAAACCCACCACAGATTTCGAGGCAAACTCGAAGCAGGTTCAACGGGCGATTGAGTTGAGCAAGCTATACAATGCTGCCAACAACCCGGACCTCAAGATAGTTGGCATCAAGCTCATCTGCGATGGGATAATTGATGCCTGTACGGCATTCCTCAGTGAGCCATATGGCCCAGCATTGGGACATCCAGCCCCGATTTGGGAAGCACAGTATCTCGATGCTGTCGTTAAGGAGGCCGATGCAGGCGGCATACAGGTCGCACTCCATGCCATTGGCGACGCAACAGTCAAAATGGCAATCGATGCAATCGAGAAGTTTGGTACCCCTGGACGGCGACACCGCATTGAGCACCTCGAACTTGTGTCACCAAGAGATGCTCAACGACTCGGTGAACTTGGTCTGACAGCATCTATCCAGCCTGTACACGCTGATCCTTCCATCTTGCAAGACTGGCCAAAGTTGATTGGTGAAGATCGCTGCAAGCGTGCTTTTGCCTACCGAGACTTTGCGGACGCTGGCGCGCTCATGGCGATTGGATCTGACAGCCCGACATCGCCCTGGTTACCAATGCACAACCTGTATATCGCCACCACTCGCAAGTCGTCGAGGAAACCAGGCTACGAGAACGGAAAAACAGTGAATGAGCACATGCGACTAGGCCTCTGCGAGTCTATCGTGGCTGCGACTGGAGGTGCGGCCCGCAGTGTGTTCTCAGAGGACCGGACTGGAAGCTTAGCCGTGGGGAAACTGGCCGACTTTATAGTGGTCGATATGGAGTTTGAGCCGGAGACTCTGCTTCAGGCTAAGGTAGAGGAGACATGGTTTGAGGGCAGAAAGGTTTGGAGTCACGATAACACTCGATAGAAGTCCTTGCTGAGCTATCAGCTTAGGTACTACCGTCTCGCACGAAGTTAGACACGCTCACTAGATTTGTGATTAAGAATGTATCATTGGCAATCAGAGGTTCCCGAAACAGGAACGCGTATCTACTCTATATCAAGCTGAAATTATAGAAACTAGTATGTAGCAGTCATTCGACGGCCGCAGCTCAGTTCTACTTCAAAACTCACCTCGCTTCTTGAATTGCACTCGTTTGATCGCTGCTATATGTTGGTTTGGACAAAGAAGAGGTATTCCGTGATTTCTTCATCGCCGAGGAACGAGTTTGTGTCCATGTCCGTTGCTTTAGGTTGCGACAATACCACAGCCCTAAAAGTGACTCAATCCAAGTCTGGTATTTCTTAGCGTGGCCCAAACAAGACAGCTGATGCCTGCCACCACCGTTACGGGCAACATCTCCGCTCGTGGTTTTCCAAGCTCGGAGTTGTGCCGCCCGAACATGACTTTGCACGTTCCGATCTTGATAGCCTGGCTGAGTTGAGGAGACAGACAGCCACTGGATTGCGGGGTGCAACATTGTATAAAGGTGCGAACATTGCGTTCTGTTCTTTTCGGACTTCTCATCTTGTTGCAAACTCATAGTCTCTAACAGTCAAACATTAGCCCAGGATGAAGTACGCACGCATGCCAATTGAGGTCGAATCTCCAGAGGAGTACGGTTACGAGAAGATCAAATACAACCTGTCCGAAAGCTCCGTGACCGATCAGACTCTGGTGTCTCTCGGTGTTACTATCCCAAATCTTACGTTGTTGTACAATGAGCACCGAGGAAGCACACGGTTGAGAGAACTCATTGTGGCGGACAGCCCAAACCTCAACAGCGGAGATGTTCTCATCACTGGAGGTGCTGCCGGTGCCTTATTCATCATTGCCACGTCGCAGCTGACCTCCTCTGACCATCTTGTCGTTGTTCGACCCAACTATGCCACCAACCTTGAGACGCCAAAGGCCATTGGCTGCGAAATCACACATGTCGACCTCAAGTTTGAGAGCGGTTTCCAACCAGATTTGGAAGACCTCAGAGGTGCGATCAAGGAAAACACCAAGCTAGTGTCTATAACTACTCCTCACAACCCGAGTGGCACTGTCATCTCAGAAGACGTCCTAGGCCAGATTGTGGCGCTCACGAAGAGCCGTGGATGCTTGCTACTGGTTGACGAAACGTATCGGGATGTCAACTATGGACCGCCTGTTCCTGTCGCAGCTTCGCTTGGATCTCATGTAATCAGCGTATCCTCTCTTTCCAAATCATTTGGTATTCCGGGCATAAGAATCGGCTGGATCATTGCTCAGAACTCAGAGCTGCTCGATACATTTCTGGCAGCAAAGGAGCAAATTTCCATCAGCGGCAGCGTTATCGATGAGTATATTGCTGAGGAAGTACTTTCCAGGCGGCATGACATCTTGGCAGTCACCGAAAAGGAGCAGAGAGAGCGTCTTGAGATTGTCGAAGATTGGCTAGATAAAGAAGAACTTCTCGAGTGGGTGAAGCCCAGTGGAGGGGTTGTGTGCTTCCCCCGTATGAAGCAGACCCCTCCTGGCGGCACAGATGCATTTTACTCTCGGCTACTGGACAAATATCATACTTATCTTGGACCCGGTCACTGGTTTGAGATGTCGGATACTTACTTTCGGCTCGGTTACGGGTGGCCTACTCGAGAAGAACTTCAAGGAGGGCTCGAAGCAATTTCCAAAGCTTTACGAGGTTAATTGAAACCTCTAGTCTATGGACCGCGAATATTACTTGTAGTCAGTATTAACTGATAATTAAATGATAAAGTGGGAATTTCATGATAAAAAGGTCCCAGGTTCGTCTGTCAAAAGTGCAAGATGGACGTTAGTCAATTTTGGGCTATACTTGGGAGATCAGCAGCGACAAGGTCTCCAGACAGCCATTTGTCCCTAAACCTGTGTAAGCAAATAGAGGACTAGTTAATCGAGAACGTTTTTGTGATTTTCCAGGAAGAGAACGAGCAGACCTAGAGGGCATGTTATGTGGGTGCCCGTGGTCTGTGGACAGAGGGATAAATTACGGCCCTGGAAGCGCCTACATCTAGGACAGCTTCTCCGATCAGGGTACCAAATCTACATGCGATATGTGGATAACGATGTGTTCATTCTCGGGACTTAGTGGAGTGGCTGCTAACGCTCATCTTCGGGGCGATGAGCATGCAGCATTAGCAATGATCCAGTGCCTGCGATCTGATTATTGGCTCTCGGGAACTCCGCTACGGAAAGGCGCTGCCATGACTCGTGGGGCGACAAGCCAAAAGTCGGGTTCCACATGAATGAGAGCTAAATCTCGCAAGCCCTGGCGCCGGAAAACACCATGTTCGGAACATCCACAATGTCGAATGCTCCAGGCTCGGCGGCCACGGCCTGCTGGACATGCAAGGTTCGCCATGTCCGATGCGACTTTAACCACCCGGCCTGCAAACAGTGCACCAAGCGACAAGTGAAATGCCACGGCTTCGGGCCACGACCAGCATGGATGGACGGCGGGCCGGAGGAGGCGAAGGAGCGGGCTCAAATAAAGTCAGCGGTCAGAAAGAATTTTTCAGCGTTACGAACTTCACAAAATCGGGCGCGGAGAAAAAGTGTTCGACCTTCTCTAGCTGCTGCAGATCCTGACCCTGAAATTGCCAACGCTCGATTGGACAGTAGTCATCCAAGAGCGCGGGGACATCGCACAACGACTTCTCCGGATGACAGAGGTGTCAATACAGCATATGAGACAACACGTGCCGCTGGCCAGAGGAACGATCATAGCATCGACTTCGAAAACTATCATAGTGGTGTGGCTACATCCCCACGGCAAGGATTGTCCACCGGCAACGGAACACCTCAATTCGACCTGCACGAGGCTAGCCTCTTAATGCACTACCTTGATCATGTGTTCATATGGCAGTTTCCGTATTACGATCGCAACTCCCACTTAGGAGATCGTGGTTGGCTACTTGCGCTATTCAGTAAGAGAGGGCCTCTGTATCACGCTGCTATGAGCCTTTCTGCACTGCATAAAAGTTGGCAAAGCGGGCACAGCCGCGAGTTCCAAGCGAATCAAAAGGCATTCAATCATCGCTCGAAAGCGCTCAGGGAACTGTGCCACCTTCTAGCCGAGGAGAAAGCGGAACTTCTCTTGCAAGATGACACACAACTCGCTGAGTTTCTTGCATGTAGCGTACTGCTGATCAGCTTTGAGGTACGCTTGCCAATCTCCCACGCTTTTACGACCTATTACTGATACTGACGACTCATAGGTTTTTAACGGTGGGGATAGGGACTGGTGCCTGCACCTTGATGCCATCACCTCTCTCATTTCTTCCAGAGCACCCAAACCATTCATTCCTGGAGCTCTTTCCCCAAACATCCAGCAACAAAACTCGCCACAGACTGATCCATATCCCTCCGAAGATACCAACATGGTCGGCTTAGGTTTCCTCTTTGTCGACGTACTCTGGTTTGATCTATTTGCTTGCGTCTCGGTCGAGAGGGTGCCACGCTTGCCGTATCGGTCCTGGCTCGATGTTCCTGGCTTCAATATGGCCGACATTATGGGCTGTCAGAATTGGGTTATGCACGCCATCGGCGACATAGCCGTGCTGAGAGATTGGAAGGCGAATCGCCAGATGGACGGAGACTTGAGCGTATTTGAACTAGCACGGAGGGGCCAACAAATACAGAGTCAATTGGAGGAAGGCCTGAAAGATCTTGAGATTTGCGAGGTGGGTTTTCGGCTTGGTATCCTTTGCTTTCTACATCTAACAATGATCTTCTATTGCAAAAGTCCAACGCGAAAGTTGGACAGATCACCAAGCTCTTCGCTCTCGCTTCTTTGGTGTGGTTGTACACTGTTGTCTCGGGTCCACAGCCCACGTTACCAGAAATGAGAGCCGCAGTGGCGCGAGGAATCGAAGCAATTGTGCAAGTCAAGGATGCCTTTACCCTCCGTGGTGCTGTGTGGGCACTTTGTATCTTGGGATGCATGGCGGAGGAGGAGTCGCAGCCTTTCTTCAGTGACCTCTTGACCGGTTTAATCGAAGAGTCTGGGAGATTTGGGAACAGCTCCTCAGTGTTGAGAATAGTCAAGGAGAGCTGGGCGAGACAAAGAGACCATGGCGGTCAGGGTCTGGCTGTCAAAGACTCATTTAGCGCTCTTCTTATCTAGAAGTTCAAAATCTAAAATACTATGGAACAATATTACCAATAAATGCAGAACTAAACTTCGAATCTCTCTCCAACGATTAACCTGTATGTTCCAAAACTTGGCCAAGCTCGCTCCTCGCAAATCCTCCAATTATGCCATCAATGTTCAAGTCGCACCAGTCATAGGCGCAATGGGAATCAATCTCAAATCAACAAATTTGCTTGCCGAGCAAGCATCATTTATCCCAGGTTCTATGCCACCAAGCACATCGAGTTCCGTTCACGCGACTCTTAGATACACTGCCTCCGGTCTCTGTGATGTTTAAGACTGCACGCTCTTCTTTCCAACGCGGGAACGAGCCACCGCCGTAAATATCTGGTTCTCCGTTCACAGTATAACTAGCCAAGGCCCGTTGCAAGACAGCCTTAGCAATCGGTGCCCGCGTCGCGGTGGCGTGGTCATCGAAGGTATATTTGAGGTCTTGGATGTGAAACCCCGGGGAGACGCTAAAAAGATCTAGGATTGGGTTAGAACCACCCATCTGACCCAGACTAGGCAATAATGGCATGAGTGAGGATTATGGTACTTACAAGAGAAAGTGTTTCCGTGAAGGGCCTCATTCGCGAGCACGAATGTGCAATCAACCAGCGCCTCGCTATATAAAATCATCTGTCGTGTGGCTTGATCAACGTAGCCAAGCGAGCCATCAAATTGTGGGGGATAGAGCACATTGGAAAGATGGCCCACGTCTTCGCTCGACAATCCTGCTAGTGATCGAGCGATCCATGCACGAAAATCAGCCTCAGTCTCGACCCTGGGATCAAAGAAGAAGGCCCCTTCGAAAGAGTTGTGCGATGCCATTACTTTAACGTTTTGGTCAAAAGCGCCAGTGTTGTATATATGTCCAATATCGCCTGAGACGATTTCGTTGTCTGTAACGGGACCATAGATATAGGTTATGGCGGGCGCTGCGCCAATCTGCAGCTCATTGGCCTTGATTATTTCTTTCTCGGTCAGTTTTCGTGCTTGAGAAAGGTTTTCTACACCCAATATCTTCAGGAAGCCGGCGTAAGAGCCCTCGACAACCGCTGACTTGGGAGGCGCTGCTGGGCTTTGAATAATGGCCTGCGAGAACGGTGCACTGCCATTGTGACCTCCGTAAGCCGCCATGTGAAATAAGATTGACCCACCGCCAGCCGATTCTCCCATTACGGTTATGCGATCTGGGTCGCCGCCGAACTTGTAAATATTGTCTTGGACCCAATTGAGAGCGAGTCGCTGGTCAAGCAGACCCGCGTTGAGGGCGCCGTCTGTACGGACTTCGGGTCCAGCCAAGAACCCAAGAGCACCCAGGCGATAGTTGATGGCGACGAAAATAACGCCCTCCTGGTTGAATTTCTCTGCCTGATTGATAATTCCATCCGGATTCATGTATGGTGTTGGATGAGCCGTCTTAGAGCCTAGGACGTAGCCACCACCATGGATCTGTTGACGTGAGCCTCACTACTAATGAAATGCCAGATACGATCATAGCATAGGTGAAGGCGCGAACTTACCCAAACAAGCACAGGAGCTCCTTTATCTATTTGATGCCCTCCTGCTGCACGTTTGAAGATGCGACGCGGAGTATGGACGTCAAGGAACAGGCAATCCTCCGAGACGTTGTCGTTCATTGTTTCCAGGAGACCAGGGGGAGGTTGACCCGCAGCAATATCCTTCTTCCAACCTTCTAGCGAAAATGGCACGGAACCACTGGAGTATTTGCCTATGGGAATATAGGCGCTGGCTTGCCACAGCGGCATTGCTTGGGGACATGCTCGGTATTGCGATCCATTCTCTATTGCGGTGCGGTTGGTGACCGGCGCCAAGGGAGCGCGGAAACGTAGCTCGCCTGTTGGAGCCTGGGCGTAACGGATATTGGAAAACTTATATACGTCGGTCGTAGAGTTGTAAGCAAGAGCTTGGTGCTTGGTCTGCACCCAATGTGTTAATGAAAGGAAACACCACAACAATCTGAACAAGAACTCACATAGCCAAGGTCAACCACCGGCAAGCATTTCTTGGAGTGTGTCACGCTCGCGACTGAGGATGCTGGCGATAAGAGGACTAGAGCTTGAACTAGGTTGGATAAACGCATTTTGGAGTTGAACCCGTAGCTGAACGCGGAGTTGAATGAGCAGTGGATTAATCTCTTGCTGTCTGTAGGATGGTGCGAAGATAGGCTTCTTTGGGTTCTTTCCTCGGACAAGCATCTTGTTATATATCTTGGTACACGGGACTACGAACTTACGCTAAACTTCAATTATGGCTTTGACGGACCATTTCATGCAGGAAGGATCTTGACCCGGTGCTGCGCCTCCCGAGGAAAACCAGTCAAGCCGCCACAGGGTGCATCATACCTTTCCTGTCGGTAAGCGCTATCTCCAAAAACGGAAACATATGACCTCAAAAGGGAAATCAAAGTCTTGCAATCCCCTCAGCCCCGTGAGGAGTCGGACTAATTGCAACTACTCAGTCCTGATGGGATGAAAACCCAGCAAACAAGTTCCTCCGAAAATCAGGTTGGCAACAACAAGGAGTCGGACACGGCTCATAATCGCTTATTAGGCACCGACAAACCCACAATGACTCTGGACAACTTTGTTCTCGTGCATCCTGGTTCTTCCACCTCGCAGCGTGATCAGCGGAGGGAAAAGTCCCACAGACTGAGCTACGTCCAGAGTAGACGTCGGCAGCATGATTCGAAGAAGCAGGCTACTCAGCCTTGGAAAGCTCATACCTCTTTGTTTGCCTTGGATGCGACTACAGCATCACAAGGTGTATCCTCGTCGGCTGCATCTACCGAGCCTAACAGCGAGACAAGACGAGCGGTCATAGCATCTCCTAAACGACCGCGAGTGGTTTTCACCTTGCCATCTCTGTTTCCCACCGACAATACATCAGATCCTTTCTATTCGACCATAGCGCATTCCGAGAATGGGGTCAACCGCTTACTGCATTTCACCTTCCACTCGTTGACCAACCCTACCTTCTTGGCTGAAGCCTTCGCCCCAAGCGCGGTCTTGCACTCGAAAAGAGTTAATCGACACAGCCGGATCATACATCGACGACTCTGCGAATGCGTAGGAGATGCCGCATTAATGTATTCGACCTTGGCCTACAGTGCTAGTCTTTCCGAATGGATGGGCGGCCACATCAACAAGAGAAAGCCGCCTGAATACTACACCGGCACGGCTCTCGCCGCCGTTCGCCTTCGTTTACAGCGAACGATCCATAGCGACCGAGTTGATCACTGGCTGCTTTTGTCGCTGTACTCCCTTGCCATCACTGAGCTATGGGCTTGCACGCCTCTCCTCTGGTCGAGGTCTCCAGAAAAGTTCAATAGTATGAGGAGGCGGCACACTCACCCGGTGGCTGTGCGCACACATCTTAGTGCTCTTGTTGAGCTAGTGAGCGCTTATGGAGGATGGAAAGTGGTAGAGCCGTACCTCCTAGAGAGCTGCCTCCTGGTTGACAAGTTTGCTGCAATTGCTCAGCCTGCGGCTCCTATGATTGACTTGAGCTGGGACCCAGGCCCGATACCGCCGCTGGGAACCTTGCCCCAACCGGCTTCTGGTATATCTGAGAAAGAGCGAATCATTTTACGAGATTTAGGCCAGGGATTTGTCCAGGCTGGCCTCAATCCTCTTCTTTTTGAAGTTCTCCTCAATAGCGTCGCATATCTGCAAACCGCCCTCGCTTGCTGGTCCATGGCGGCCCATGTGACAACGGAGACCGAAACTTGGCTCTTTCGACGTCTTCAAGCACTGATACACCGGCTTCTACATATGGTGCAACTGGAGCAAGGCATAGATATATGCACACGTCTTGTAACTCTGGTTACTCTCTTGAGCACCACAGATCACCACGGTACACGTGTTGCGGCTTGGCTGCTCTTGCCCCATCTGCAGAGCGCCTTGATCCAACATCGCGATCTTCCACTTCAGTTTCGGTTCTGGTGCATCTGTACGGGCGCCCTATCAGCGGGACAACATTCCCAAGAGAAGGCTTGGTTTGTGAATGCGGCGGGTACAAGCCTGGCAGAAATGGGAATTGAACTGACCAAAGAGGCAGTGGAGCTCCAGCTCGGCCAATTTCTGTATGTGAGGTCACGTCAACAGGTTGCAGTCGAAGATCTGGTGAAAGTTCTGAAAGAAATAGGTCGATTTTAGAGCTACTTAATTCGTCTTCGCACAGGACGCTACAACTAATGCTAAGATACCAAGATCAAAGGTTGTCTCCCACATGGCCTACGTAAACGAATAAACAGTTTTGGCTCCAAAACTTCTTTGCTTCAATTCGCGTTTATGCTGTCAGGGAAGTAATATTCGGGAAGCATCGTGATAATTTGTCCCATAACACTCAATCCGCCAAAGAGCCAGTGATTAGCTGCTCCACAATCTTCGTTGCCGTCGTGTAATCTGCGGTAGGCACAAACGCTCTAACAAAAGCCATCTCCGGGTCGATCGTGAATGACATAATCCGCCAATACAAGGCCCTCACGAGGAGTTGCAATCGAAACTCGTCTAAACCATACAACTCCACCAGCTTCTGGTCCTGCTGGTGCCAGGCTAGTCCATCGGCAATTACAATAGCTTCAGCCCACAGGGCCGGCCTCCAATAGAAGGTCATGTCAATGATTCCGGGTAAGCTTTTGTGCGACTCATCGAACAGCACATTGCCTGTCAAATCGCCGTGAATGAGTTGGTTTGGTAAGTCGGACGGAAACGGTCTTTTGATTCGTTTGAGGCGCTCTATGTCGGCTTTAAACCAACCGTAAATTTCTTCATCGACCTTGGCCACCTCCTCCAAAGGCTTCTCATCCCACGCCACAAGGTCGGCCTCCTGGAAGCGGTTGGTGGGCTGGTCCAGAAAAGAGGGCTTTGAGATATTCATTTTGGCAATGTCGCCATGAAACGCCTGGCTAACACGTAAAATATCCGGAATACGTTCGGGAGACTTCGCTTGGCCTGGTAATAAAGACCATACCGTCCAGCCTCTAAAGACGAATGCATGTGGGTCTTTAACATAGGGAATCGGCTGCGGTAGAGCATAGGATGCGGGCGCACCGTTCTGCTGGATCATACTTGTGATGAAAGTCGCTATCCATTGGGCTTCTTCATCATTATCAGATGGCTTCAAGACCTTGTCTCCCGCTCGAAAGCACAAGGCTCGGCCACCAGCCAATGGTTGATACTCGTCGCAAATTCCGAAAGCTTCAAGAATGTCCGAGGACAAAGGCGTTCGCGACATAGCTGCTACGACTAATAAAGATGAAAGCTCACAAATGGTATTTCCAGTTACCAAAAGTATGTGGTGAGGGATCCATTCTTGGGTATTTATAAAACATGATCATGTGGCTGAATGTTTGGCGCCTAATATACGCAAGGGCGTAATTGACATCCAGCCAAGTTATGCCGCCATTTTGTCTCGCAGACGTGATTTTTGAGGGTTGAGCGTAGCGATGATTGTGAATGATCAAATGAAAAGAACTACTGAGCTAATTCATGAGATCATACGGCTATATCATTCTACCCCGGATTCGGTCGCCACCCTTATGGCCGTCGCTGGCCATTCACAGCGTTCCGATTTCTTGCCACACGAGCGGGTGACTAGCAGAACATTGGAGTTAACCAGCACGATTCAATTCTCGAAACATTTCATATTTTTGAGGTGAGAATTGGCGGAGTAGCTGACTGTCCTGCTGGCAGTTGCAACAAATTAAGCGATTTTCCACTTGCCATCACTCCGCTCAGGCATGCCTGTCCCACAGCCTGTTTACCCTAAACTAGGTACGGTTGGTTCACTCTCCCCATGCAAGGGGCACAGAGTGTAAGCACAGAGAAGACTACTCACTGTCTTACTACAGAAGAGGTAATTATCCACCCATAAAAAATGAGGATGCTAATTTTGAAAGCAATAAAGTGGAGATGATCAGCCTAGTGTTCCAGTACGATCCTAGTCACCGACGGGGTGTAGTAGATTTAGCAAAAACACCGTGGGTAGATTTATGAAGACCAACAGGGGGGAGCAAGGGGCTAATATGGCCCAACAAACTTTAGGAAAGTTCTCGCGTAATTTTCTTCCCCCTTCAGCTCATCAGGTTTTCAAGTCTGACACCTGGACTATTTTCGAGGTTTTTTTCGATCTTGAGTGCTGGTTCGAATTCTAGCCTGCAATGACGGCGACGAGGGGCCTTTTCTTCACGCTATCCGTGGCCATTGCTGCGTTCGCATTCGTTCTGTTCCAGCGGGCTAGCCCAGACCAAGTGCCCCGTGCTGCTGGTCGAAACGGAACCGTTCTCTTTCTCACCACAGATGCCTCCGGCTTATCCAATGTACACGTAGCAACCAGTGCTGCACTGTTGGAGTTTCATCCGGATCTTGAGGTCCACTACGCTTCCTTCTCGAAATTAGAGAGCAGGATATCAAGTATTTCGGCTGCTGTGCGTGCCAAGAAGCCTCTGGCAACACCAATATACTGGCATGAACTGCCTAGTCCAGGGTTTGCAGAGGTATTTGATCGGCATTGGGGGAACGATGTTGGCATGATTATGGACTATGGCGCGAAGGGATTCACCAAGAAGCGTAAAGATTTGGTTACGAGCCTGGCTCCTTGGGAAGCAGATGAGCATTTGGCGATTTACAACGCCATGGCTGAGCTTGTTGATCAGATAGATCCAGCCCTAGTGGTTATCGACAACATGCTAATCCCAGCAATGGACTTTGCCAGAAACAATAACCGCCACTTTTTAAGCCTGAACCCAAATGCTCTCTTGGAACTCATTGCAGTTGACCAGCCAAGAGCTGGTATGTTCTGGAAATATCCCGCGTAAGTAGCAGACCTTAACTTGGTTGAATGCGACCCTGCGACCATTACAATACTAACGGCCTCAATCCTCAGAGCATTGACAGGGTTTCCCTTTCCTGTGCCTTGGGAATTGGTGCCTATGAATGTTCTCGCAACACTCCGGGTAGTATGGAGCCTTATCACCTCGCCCGAACTCTCATCCAAGCGTAAAATACTTGTGGCGAAGGGGATTAAAGGAGCTCTTTTCCCTGGTATCATTCTCAAAGATACCCCATTGCTCACACCGACCATTCCAGAAGCAAATATACCTATGGAGTTTTATCCACCTTATTTGAAGTTCTGTGGACCAATCGTGGATAATGCAGCATCGTTGGAGGATCAGGATCCCTTGCTGGCGACTTGGCTGAAACAAGCACCAACCGTGCTCATCAACCTAGGCAGCTTATTCAAATACGACAAGCGGAGGGCGCGGGTCATGGCAGATGCTATAGCCACTATCCTGACAGAAGCGGACGTTCAGGTTCTGTGGAAATTTACCAAACTCGGTGATTACGACGATGAGCCGCTCTCCAGTGTTGCTGGGCACATTAGTACCGGCCGACTGAGAATGGAGACTTGGTTGAAGCCAGAACCTATCGCACTATTTGAAACTGGTGATGTTGTTCTCTCGGTTCACCACGGCGGGGCGAACTCCTATCACGAAGCTATACTGTATGTTACACAAGGTGACTTGAGTGATAATTTCGTACTGACCCTGGACATAGCGCTGGCATACCGCACATTATCCTCCCATTATGGTTTGATTTGTACAACATTGCCAGGGCGGCCGAGTATCGCGGCATTGGCATCTGGCCGGGCAAAGACACTGCTCCTGAGTGGGCGGTAGATAAACTGGTCGAAGGCTTCCGTGCTGCTCTGACGGGACCAACAAGCGTATCCCTCAAGACGAATGCTCAGGCTTTAGGAGTTATCGCGCGACAGTACGGTGGACAAAGGACTGCAGCGTCGTTCATTTCGGACCTTGCGACTCATCGAGGAAATAAAACCGAGAAAGAGGAACAGCTTTAGACTTTTTAGAATATTTTCAATGAACCTGTAAGTACGATGTGCTTGTAAAACGGAGGCGAGGACAATCGTATTGGCGGCAAAGGTGATCCCAAGAAGGCCAAGGCCGACGGAACATAAATCAATCAATGGCGGGCCACAAAGGTTCTCAAAAAAGAAGAGGAGGCCAATGTGCACGTACACGAGTGATTCGGCTCAACATTTGACCCGCATAAGCCCAAAGCGCTGACGTATCGGCGACTAAACACCACATGCCTGATAGCAGCTTGACACGACTCGAAATTTCTTCACCATTTCAGTATTTCGAAATAATTATTGACGTTTCGCGAGACTGAGAAAATGGCAGGGAAAACACCCCCGACACCGCTAGAGTATTTCAATGCCGGGGCTCCGGTCTACGAAGGCAATGCTGGTGGCTGCACACGAGACCTGGCAGAAATCGCTGTGGATCTGATCCAAGAGCTCAAGCCCATCACTCCTGACTCCGAGGTCCTTGACAATGCATGTGGTACGGGCATCGTGACTGACGTTTTGTTGGCGTCTACTCAATCTCTGCGCTCGCCACCGGACATACACGCCGTCGATGGGGCGGAAAATATGATCCGCATCGCTTCCGAACGCTTCCCTCATCCCAACGTTCATGCATCAACCATGCCCGGGGAGACCCTTTCATTTCCAGATGACACCTTTAGCCACTCCATAACCAACGTGGGCCTCATGTTCTTCGAGGATGCGGTCGCCGGTGCAAAGGAAATCCTGCGTACATTGCAGCCGGGAGGCGTCGCCATCATTACGGGCTGGAAGGACCTAGGCTGGGTGGAAGTTATCCGCGGAGTGTATAGGGCTCTTCGTCCCAACGAGCCACCTTTCAAGATCCCCGTGCGAGACGAGTGGCTCGAGCCTCTACACACCAAAAGGGTGTTGGAAGAGGCCGGATTTGAGAATGTTGAAGTTTTGGAAAAGCGCGCATACATGGGGGATCGATCCGCTGAAGACGTGGTTGATCTGTTGATGAGAGCTCCCCTGAAGCTTACCTGCGATGGCTGGAGCGAAGAGGAGAGAGGAGAAGCAGCACGGCGCTTGTTGGAAGTGGTTCGTGAAGTTGGTGTTTCGTTTGAGAGGCAGGGCCAGCCAGGGTTTGGGATCAAAATGGTTGGCACTGTTTTTGTTTGCCGCAAAGACTGAACAGACCATGTAATCTAATGCAGCAGTAAGTGCCGTGTGCGGGAAAGGAGCATGTTAACATGGATAAACAAGTAGTGGAGGCGATTGTTACCTGAAGCAGCAATGGAAGTGATTGTGATAAACAAGTCATGAAATTGCCACCATTCGTGCCATTATTAAATTAAGCAGTGAAATTCTTCGCAACCCTGCTGTATTGAAGCAAGCCTTTTGGCCATGCTTTCAATCTTAATCAACTACTTTCATGAAGCAGACAACCCAATTTGCGGAGAAACGGGGGTCCTCGGCTTGCTGGAACGCTCAAGCAGCATCTCGCCCGTTCGGAGGAGAACATCGGCATACGCGACTTGATCGACACATTCTTCCAACACCACCTCCTTTGTTAGCTTGAAAAGTCAAATCTCCTAGGCGCTGCTGAGAACTTAGGAGTTTTCTCTCTCTTAATAGGATTGGAAATGTTACTAAAGCCGATATGTACAGTTTCCAGTAGTACGTAAACGTTCTTACTGTTTGTGGGTTGAAACAACAAAGAGTGACGCTTTTATCAACCTTCACGAAGATGCATATTCGTCAATTTTGATGTAAACATTCAATTGTCGCACTGGGCCCATTACAATTTACAGGTTGGTATTACTATTGACTCCGGGAATAGTGTTGTTGCGGACTATTCGCCATAAAAGTGCCTTAACAGAAATACAGTTAAACAAAGCCACTAGTCGAAAGAATTTGGAGTCTACATCTTCAAAGATTTGAGTGCCGTAGCAGTTCGGCTGCCTCTTCGTACCTGCCCTGCCTTGACAATACCGCCTTGAGTTTCCTGAAGCTGCTGAGCGTATTGGGGTGCTCTAGCCCGAATACTCTCCCTCTTCCTTCTCCTACTTGCCGGTAAATTGCTTCTGCCTCTTCATACTTACCCTGCTCGAATAGTATTGCCCCAAGGTAATCAATACTATTAAGCGTTCCAGGGTGCTCCAGCCCAAGCAGTATTTCATGTACTCCCATCGCATCTCGTATGAATTCCGCAGCCATCGCAAACTTCCCTATGCAAGGTAGGTACCATCCTATCCTGGATGCAATTCTCGCCTAATATAGTGCTACTTCCTTTTCTTCTACATTATATCAGAGGATCTTCTGTAAGTGCGGAAGGAGCTGTCGACACTCCGTCAATATTTCATATTTTCCACTTAGAAATATCTTGGCCAGCATACGGATCGATTCTATTTTCCACCTTCCCAGCTGATTGTTATCCTCAAGCCACGTGCGCGTCGATAGCTGTACAAGATGGTGCATCTCGAGCAACTGCTAACCGGTTTCCATCCGCACCAAAGGAAAGCTCAGCAGCGGCGCTATTGCGTCTTCAAAGTCTAGCCGGCTGGCCTCACCTTGCAGCAAGAACATTGAAATTCTTTGCCTATTAAGTATACTCATGAGAGCAAGCAACTCTGCCGCTGCCGGCTTTGCCTTTTGAATCTGGTCGAGCGAGATCCTCCAAGTCGTGATGACCGCATGCGTTATGCTGGGGTCTCGCCGAAGGTCCCTTGGCTCTTTCGCATCTAATAGATGTGCTTGGTTCGTCTAGCTCTGGCAAAAGAGCCGAAGGTAGCTTGAGATCGTCATCAAAAGTGCTCTTGGGTCTAAGATTTGCACAAGTCTCTGAGGGCACATGTAAGTGTGTTGGAATGCAGCAAGTGCCTCTATTTAACTACAACGGATTATAGCTTTAGTCTCTAGCATACTTAGCTTGGCTTAGGTCATTAGCTTTAATGAGTCTATTGCAGCACTTCGACTGTCAATTCCCGATGCTTAGGGGACTAATGTCGAACTTTGCTGTATTCGATTCGTTATTAGCACCGCCAATCGAGCTGAACTGATTGCTCCTGCCACCAGAGTAGAAATTGATGCTGCACTGCCTTTTAGATATTGTGCCGTCTACTTTGTAGGTTTCGCCCATCTCAGCACACCCACCAGCGTCTTTCTTGGCCTGGCTACCAGGCGATGGCGTTTCCAAGACATAATGCTCTGCTTCCAAGACAATGCCCGTATGAA
The DNA here is from genome assembly GCA_003012165.1 of Paramyrothecium roridum. Lineage (NCBI taxonomy): Eukaryota > Fungi > Ascomycota > Sordariomycetes > Hypocreales > Stachybotryaceae > Paramyrothecium > Paramyrothecium roridum. Next base: position 150,151 of record PXOD01000190.1, read on the forward strand.
GCATAATGCCGCATGAATTTTCACTACATCCTCGAAATCGTCGCTGATGATCCTTCGTGGGAGCTGTACCCATTGATTTCGGATACCGTGGGGAGGCCAGTATTCATTGGTGAAGACGCCAACACAACCGTGGACCTTCTTGAGGGACTCTGTCATGGCGTGCAGCAAGCAGTAAGATATGGCGAGGTGACTGTCAATGATTGTGATGAGAATGGATTTGTTATGCTGAGAAGATCGCGTTGGGAGGCGGCTTTGCGGCGTGGAGGCTGGGTGTTGTGTAACGGGTAAGGCTTCGTAGAACCGGTCGAATTGCTTGAGAATTGGGTTATGAGCACGCAAGAGAATTCCGCGATATCTCAAAGATCTAGTCATCTCCCACCCTTTCTTGCCGCTCATAAGCCCGAGAGATAGCTGCAAAATACCATTGGCCATGGGGCTTAACTCCGTCTCAACAGAGCATCCCCATATTGTCCGCTTTCCATGAAGGATACAATTGGTGATGCGTCCAGTGAAGAACTGGAAACGATTTGCTCCAAGCCTCCAAAAGGTTTCAGCGGGGGGCTTTTTACAAGTACATCTCCATCTCGTGTGGTGACGAAGAGCAGCAAGCATTTCCGTGGTCTTCAGAACCGATGTCAATTGATATCGGGAAGTGCTTAGTCGAGCCATGTGACGTTTTGTGTCAATTTCCAGTAGCATGTCAACATCACCAGAAGGTTGGGCTGGATGTTTCTGAACTTCGTGAGGTGTATAATCACTAAGGCCGGTGGCGATTTCCTGGATTAATGCTGCTCGGTTTCCGATGAATTGCTCGTGATGTTCGGATACGTAGGTGTGAAGAGCTTGCTCAATGTTTTTGCTATCGATCCTCATTTGGGAATAAATTTCTTGCTGGCTGTCTAATAATCTTGATTGCATACGATCGAGCGATAAAGTGTTCTCTTCAGAGCCACATACTGATTTTTCCGAGCACTCTTTGACATAAACCAGGGACTTGTTCAAAGCCGACATGTGCTGCCGTTGCACTTCGTGATCCGCTAGAAATTCTTTTCGGATGCTTCTCATGTCCTCGTGGATGGTGAATTGTTTTCGAAGCTGCAGAATTGTAACTCGCGCAGCAGGGTAGCGTTAAGTCTTTGAACTGTGGTCATCTTTCCTTTCCTTATGCAAAGCACTAAGCTACTATCAATTTCCACGGCCGACGACTTGCTTTCCATCCGTGATTTTGGGTGTCAGAAGACTGACACAAGGCTAAAATAGACTGTAGGTCTTGCTGCATCCCTTCTATAGCTCTGCGCGCTTCGACCGAAGACCTCGATATCCGGGCCTGCTGGCTCACAGTGAGATGAGAGAGTACAGGCGGGGTGTCGAGGAATAGGCCATTTATAGAGGTGACTTCTCGATCCAGATATAGCAGAATTTCGGCTAAGCGGCCAGGCATATCTGCTAGGTTGTTTGAGAGCTGAAACATCTTCCAAATGCCAGTGATGGCAAAAGTACCGAGTTGCACGCTGGCGGCAACAGCCCCTAGTGTCTCCATGTTCGTTTCGATGTACCGAATTGACAATCTAGTTCTGTGTTCGTGTGGAGAATACGAGAGTTTTAGATGGATGGGTACGAAATGCCCCCCGCCCACGGCTTGTTTCTCTTGATTGTTAATTTTGTGATTGATATACCTTAGAACCCGTTTAGTCCAACGATACCACCCACACCTGCGGCTGTGAATGACGTATCCTGCAGAGCAGCCGTGTCTCCAAGAGAGGGCACAAATCAAAGGAGCTATAGGATGCAGGTTAGTACACCCTCGTTTGCTAAATTGGCATTCCAACTGACATCATTGCAAGCCAAAAATGATGCGGCCACAGGCACATTGGGGTCTGCATACTATTGACTCTGGAATAGAATGTTGTCAGAGGAAACAGACTCAGCGAGCCCCAATTCCTTGCTTTCCACCTTGTGCCGAGCTCTTGGCGAGAGGTCGCATTGGCATCGATATTGGTGCTGCTACCGTGATCGTAACGACAAGGATGCCAAGTTCTGGATTCGAAATTCATCTGAAAAAGTACATATTGCTTCACACAGTTTCACTTACAGTTCGTACAAGCTTTTAGCCGAGGCGGAGATTCGCTATAAAACTACGGGGTCCTCCGTTGATATTCTGGAGTGGTATATGACGAACTAGCATGAGCAGTCAGGCCAGTGACTCTGACCAGGCCCAGGACCATTTTTGGAAAGAGGAAAGACTGAAGTAGTCGGAGACGAGCTATATAAATCTTTCACTGGTTGGATTGTTCAAAGAGCCTCTGCATTTTGCAACATTGTGTCGCAGTCACGGTAATATGTCATCAAATTGGGCGCCATTGCTCCACTTGATACGAATTAGTCACGGGCCATTTCGAATTTGTCAAAGGTTGGATATTGATACCGCCTAGAGCAGCCCGTTTTTCAGTGATGGCCTCAACGAAGGGAAGGTTAATACCAAGAGGAAGGGTTTCCATGATCCGGTATATCGAAAATGCAAGAGTCGCAATGAGCAGTGGCATCCAGAGCAGCCTCAGAAGACTGAATGGGTACGCTTTTCTTTTTAACGCGGATTGTGTCGCAGTTTGCCGAGTCATGACGCATAAGTACCTGATGGACGGAAGCGATCGGTTTCTGTCGCAAGAGGTAGGCCATATCAGAAGTTCATGATTCGCCGAACAGTTCCGAGTATCGGGAGTCCGAAAAGGGGTTTACCAAGACACACAACAATAAAAAGAAAAGGCTATCCAGGAATCAAAACACAAGAAAGAAAGGCCCGGACTCAATGGATGATGCAGGGGTAGCCTGGACAATAAGCCAATCGGAATGATAGATCTACCTTGTAAAGCCCCAAGACAACGCTAGTGTCACAAACTATCACTTTTCTTGGTGCGAGTTACATTAAGCTCAATCTCAAATCTCAGCCACGGTCCCCACCAGTATTGGTTTCCATCCGATAGTAGCACGCAAGCCGGCTAGCTTCAGGCGTATTAGCGGCCCCCAGAAGCGAGAATCGCACTGAAACGGGGCATTCATTTCGTTATCAGGCTTTCAGCTGGGCTTGGAACTTCGCTAGAACCCTTCTGAACGCCACGGCCTGCGGCGATCATGCACTGCCCATCAAGGGCAATTGTGTAGTTGGGGTGGCTCATACAAACAGGAAGCAAGCTCTGGAGTTCTGAAGTCAAGATTACGGAGCTTCTCGTAACATTCGCCCACTCCGCACTTCTGCCCCATCGAGAAAGAGACCAACGCATTCACATTATTCCAATGACAGTCATTGTTCGAACTACGGCTACTCCAGCCAAATTATCTGGCGGCGCAGTGCTGGTCACTGGTGGTGCGGGCTTCATCGGCTCGCACCTCGTCGAGGCCCTTCTGGCAGAAGGCTCCTGGTTTGTTGTTGTCGTCGACAACTTCGACGACTACTACTCACCAGAGATAAAGCGTACCAATGTTGCCGCCCACCTCCCTAACCCCAACTTCAGGCTGTACGAGATTGACATTCGAGAGACCGAGGCCCTGCGCGAAGTGTTCACCAACCACAAATTCGATGCCATCGTGCATTTGGCCGCACGTGCCGGCGTCCGCCCGTCGCTGCAATATCCTGGTCAATATATGGACACCAACGTGACTGGAACCTTGAATCTGTTGGAGTGCGCGAAGGACTTCGGCGTCAACCAATTCCTGTTCGGGTCTTCTTCGAGTGTGTATGGCCTCAATGCGACTGTTCCGTTCTCTGAAGACTGCAAGACCTCGCAACCAATCTCACCATATGCGGCATCCAAGCAGGCGGCCGAACTCTTATGCCACACCTACTCTCACCTCTACAACATCCGCTGCGTTTGCCTCAGATTCTTCACCGTCTACGGTCCTCGTCAACGTCCTGACTTGGCGATTCACAAGTTTGCGAAGCTCATTCACGACGGCAGGCCAATCCCTGTGTTTGGCGACGGGACCACGCGACGCGATTACACATACGTCGACGACATCATTCAAGGAGTTCGTGCTGCGCTGGGCTACACGGGCTCCAACTTCGAGGTGTTCAATCTCGGCGAGTCGCAGACAATTGCGCTCGGTGAGTTGATTGGTCTGATAGAGGAGAGCCTCGGTCAAACAGCAATCATCGACTGGCGTGAGGCGCAGGCGGGCGACATGTCCATCACTTTCGCAGATGTTGCAAAAGCCAAATGCGTGCTCGGGTACAAGCCCAAAACTAAGATACAGAGCGGGATTCCCAAGTTTGTCCGGTGGTTTCTTGATCACAATACCCAGCGAAAAATAGCGTAGATCTTTCTTTGTATTCTTGTCTCATTAGATTAAACTCATATGTACATACAGATACTCCCTTAATTCTAATTATTAATGATACACTCTATATTCTTTTAGATAATTGGCCCTTCAGTGTCACGAAAGACCTCTTCCCACCAATGGATTGGGCTCGTGTCCGGAAAATGGCACAAGTCGCCAAACTCCATCTGTGCCAATCGTGTTATGGCGGAGTCAACCATCAATCGTGGCCTCCGGTTTGAGTCCTCCGCTAGGGGAGGCCAGTATCGGACAGTGCCACGCTCATCTTCGATAGTTGCCAACGGTGTGGTGGACCTCGGGGGCGCCAGGCGGGAATTGACAAGTTGTCGCAGGAACGGCTGGAACCATGGCTTTTCCCACCAGTTTGTTCGTCTGTCCTTAAAGCCGTTATGATGGACGATGGCGGGAACAGACTCGGTGAAGAAGTCGGCGTAGAGTGACATCTCGCCCCAGTCGGCTCCCTCAACCATCTTGGCAAGCGGATTTTGCGTCGCCTTGACATCTTCTGGGACCCCCTTGAGCCTCACAGGGGAAATTCCTAGAGCGGCAGACTTTTCGTCGATTTCGGTCCTGTTGTTAAGGGTCACAAACCCGCCATCGAAAAGTCCCTCTTCGTTGTCTGTCCAGAAAGTCTGAACGGACAACGTCTGGTAGTAATCGAGACCAAAGTGGTATTCGAAATCTCGCTCCATCAAGGCCGCGGCGTCTTCACTGCTCACATCACTTTCTCTTCGCCATTTTCTCCAGACTTCTTGTTCACCCAAGACTTCACCAGGGATACCTTGTTCACTGAACAGATGAACACCCTGACCGATACCGGCCTCCATTTTCTCCATTGCACGTCGGAACAAGCGCCTCATGTCACCTGCGGGCCCAATGTAAACACCTCCGTTGATGTACCGAGGACGATGATCTCGAATCTTGGTCTCATTCTTCTCCGCACCAGGACCATAAAGGTCCGGGCTCAAAGGGCTCTCTGGCAGCTGGTCGCAGTGCAGGTTTGAACCTGACTTGGGTTGAGGATGGCAGTTCTTCCCAGATGCCGCAATAATGGTCTGTCGCATGGGCATAGGCCCTTCTCCTTTCCATTGCTTGAGTAGTCTGGCGTTGGCCTGCTCGTTGATCTCATGATAACGCTTCAAGAAAACCTCGGCGGGCAATTGAAACCAGACGTCGTAGGCATCCACCATGAGGACGATATCGTCATCCTCCAATTTCTCATCTGGATGAGCATCGGGGTGCAGCACAGCATCGAGATACTTTACGAAACCTGGAATCTTCGGAAGGTTTCGACCGCCCTCCCATTTGGTTATCGCATGATAATCTATGTCCCAGTTTATTATGACTGGGCTGGGATAATCAAGAGCGAGTGCTGTGAAAATGGTCTTGCAAAGGTCTGGGCTTGCTGATGTGGCTGGTATGACCAAGGCGAAGCGGCGGTCCCTGAGTTGCTTCTCAACCGTTTCAGAGGTAAGGCCTTGCCCTTCAACCGCGGTACTGCCTGTCTGATGCTGGCTTCCACTATGCAAAGGCGATGTCTGGTTGTTGGAAGGCCGAGCATACTCCTGCAAACCAGGGTGGTAGTCTGGAAAAGATATGTACAAAATGGCAAATGAGAATGATAAGACGGCGAAAAGAATGGTGGCCCTAGACATTTTCCGAATGTGTAGAACGACGGAGGATTTGAACATATCCAAGTCAACACCGTGGGAGCCCATCTTCAACTTCTCGGCGTTGTTTGTGATACTTCGTCTGATGCCATCCATGTCAACCGGGCTGCACTGTCGAGGCAGTGGAAAAGGAGTTGAGGGCTCAATCTTTTCAGCGCTGGGTAATTACACCCATGTAAGACGGGCTGAGCTGAGACGGTCTCAAACGGCGCTAGCCAGCCAATATTGTCACGCTTTGGGTCGTGCGGGTAATTTACGATTGGCTTAGCGGCCCGCAGTGTTCTAGACACGTTTGCACACTTGCCCTGATCCGGACGCCATGCTCTCCTCCTTGCTCACGCCTGGCCCGGGCTTGATGGAGTGATAAGGATAGGGGTTTGTTATCAGGCGGATCATTTCCCCGGACACCACATTTCCGACTTCGTTTTCTCACTATTGCGCCTTGGCATTGACGCGAGGTGGATACTTGATCAACTTAATATTTCTCATGATTTATACGAGGCCACTGTGCGGTCGCAGCAGGGGACTGGTGGCTGCCAAGCTGTGAACTTGCCTACCACACGTCAGAGGCAGGTCCGTTATACCGGTGAGACAGGCACCTCGGATGATGATTTTCGGGCTTTATGATAATCAACCCGAGTAGGTGCAGGAGAAAGCATGATTATATGCTATGACCCACCGACTCAACATGACTGGCGAGTTCAGCGCCTTTTCCAAACAGCTGTGGATCTACTCAACTCACTTTGTATTTTCCCAATGCTAGCTTGTCGCAATACCTCAGGAAGATAAAGACATAGACGCTTGGAAAAAATTGTACAGAGCTTGCCTGAAGATTGTGGAGCAAGGCAATCATCTTTTCTCCCTAAGCGGCGATTCCGTCATTTTGGGTCAACGCGATGCCACAGATAAATTGGTGAGGTTAAACTCAGCGCCGTCGTGCAGCAGTCACGAGGGATGTGAATGTTAAGCTTACTGAGTGGCCGAGGGGCTCGATGTGATGTGGATGTATGCAAGGGCGGCAATAGAGTTAAGTGGACTATTAAGAGCAGTGTATAACCACTCACATGATCCCGAGGAGTAAATGCAGACTATGAATCTCCAAGGCGACGAAGACTGCAATAGGCTTCGCACCTCTTCTAGAGGCTATGCTCACAATCTATGAATGAAGATCAGAAGTAGATTGTGGTAGACGGGGCATACCGAAGCTCTCAGCCACTCAATCCATAATTCTCCCAGCCTCCTAATGAATAAGCTGAGTGGGCTAAGGGCCTGATCGATAAGGCAGGCGGAACGGAACTTTGGACTTATCCACAATATAAAGTCAGTTATGAGTTAGTTGGGAAAGCAATTTATACACATTTTCCGTTTTGCCCGTTCCGTAGACCTCCAAGGTCTCCGGGTCTTTTTAGAAGAATCTCAATGCTTTTGTCAAATGGCCGAACACACGCAGAGAGTGGCCAGTCAGGAATATCACAAACGACCTAGCAGAAGGCTCGTAGCGGGGCACTTATGGGTACGACAGCGCATGTATTGCATCTTACCCTTCATCTTCTCAGGGCTTTCATCTCAATCTTATAGACAGAAGGAAAGCATTACTTTTCCCAGTGCATCCGAAGCAACTGATTTATTAGAGGCCTCGGGCAATCAAATGCTAGCTCGTTGGCTCGTGACAGCCAGGTGAGCTTGCTCTTGTCGGCTAACCTACTGGGACTGTTGCCGCTACATGACAGCTTTCTGCTATTACTATACTCATTACCTGCATACAAGGGGACCCTACTAGTGCGACATTTATTGTAGGGGTTGATAAGGCTTTAATTGAGGTACATGGAGGATATTATTTCATAAGGGAAAGGGCTAGATTTCTATCCAAAGTATATATTCAAATTTCGTTACGTCTGCGTTACCGATCAGGCCCTAAGGGGACACGTTTGGGCATGGATCGGGCTGGACTGAGCAAGGTGTTTTCAAGTGCTCATAAGCAAAGTACCAGCTTGCCCCATATCTATAGACACCCTCTCTCCTCTAATAGCACCTCCCTTCCCAAGCAGAGCTTTTAATACAATAGTTCGAGCAGCAGTGAACATTCATACTGCATGGAGCTTCAATAAGTTAACATAGTGTATACTTATAAACTTCACCTAGATCCCATACCTCTAGCACCAGAGCATTGCTGACGCTCTTCAAGCGTGGAAGCCCCAGGCTGTGCAGGAACTGCAACAGCTAGGCCAATAATAATAGCCGAAATTATGCTCTGAATGAAGAGTCTCATTTTGAATAAGTATTCGTCTTTCTTTGTTGTTATTGTAGTTGGTTCTTTAAATTGAATAGCCGGTAAATAATGAGGAGAGAAAAAGGAGAGTATAGTCCAGGATATATCTGTTCTTTTTTACTCGTGCCCACTCCACTCTTTGGCCGGCTTGCAGGACTCACCGCCCTCACGGATACTACGGTAATTACTCATGAATACTACAGTAATTACTCATGGATACTACGGCAAGTATTCTCCGCCCTAAGCGGTGAGTCGAGTTGGGCACGAGTAGTCACCGGTCTTCCTCAATCACCCTAGGCCAAGGGTTGGATGTAAAAAGAGGTATGTATTTGCAAGAACGCTACTGGATATTCCTCCAGATAGGAATATAGTAGAGGAATCCACTGCTGTTGAAGGGAGGAGTGATTGAGACTCATACCTTATGCAAAACCACTAAGCCAAGCTCGTTGCTATTATGGGATTTAGTTTTGAAAGGAATAAATTCTGGATTCCTTGTAATAATAGAGAGTGGCAACCCGGTTCTAGAGTACCCACGACGCTACTTTACAGGCGTGACATAAATAGGTCGAGTTGGTTAGTGGTGCTAGCACCGTCCGATCTCTCATGCTGCGACAAGATTTGTCGCAAGTACACCACGTGCCTCATCCAAGCACAAAGTAAACCCAAACGGGAATGCTATTCTTTGCATCTAATTACTTCAAACCATTCGAGTGATAAGATTGCCGTGACTGCCCCTGACATCTCAATGGACTGAAGAACCGGACGTGTGAGATGAAGTGAAGGTGACTTCTCAACATGTGTTCTTCGCGAAGATTACTCCTAGATCTGATGCAGTATGCCCAGGCCAAGGTTTAAGTTCGGTGTCGATTCATGCATTAAAACTCGTGTTTTCAATGACTTGTCTTCTCTAAACGGTAACTTGAGAACTACAGGCGACGAATGGAGTCGGTTGCGCGAATACCATTGTCTTAGCGCGACACGAAATGCCACAACCCACCCAAAACACGACAACCCAGATATCGTGATCTTGCAACAAGGGACAAAGAGATAATTGGAAAAGGGACCCGTATATCATTTGATCTTATCAATTGGACCAGAATTGAACAACGCAACCTACGGTGGGCAAAAAGGCACCTAAAAATTGGATGAAAAATCGATGTTGATGATATCTAGGTTCGGCTAGACCTCTCCTTTTTACCCATCATATAGATAGGCCGTTCCACCGTTTTAGGTAAGCAAAGCAAGGCTACGGACCCTGGCATATTTTTTCTTGCCCCCAACACACCATCATCTACCATTTCGCGAGAGGTCGTTATTCGTGTGCAATCAATATCGCATCTTACACATACATTTCCAATTATTGTATTGGTCGGTCAATCCTTCAACTTTGACTAGCCTGCAGCGAGTTCAGATATTCTAGACATCTAATTTATGTACCTGTAATGCGAGACCTTGGGGTCATTGATTACTAATTTTTGCTCTTAGTTTGACGTTTATGGCATGCGAAATCTCATTCCTCTCCTGAATCTCGTCTCGATGCATTTGAATAAAATAGTTTTTGAACCGAAAAGTGTTAGCCGCAGTATCAGTGCAGATCCGGAATAAACTGCTAGATAAGACGCGAAAGTGCCAAAAGTCTTTTCCTTCTGGTAGATTGTGCAAGGTGGAAGAATATGTTGCAGCAACTACGAGGCTTGGAAGATGCAGGGAACGGCGGCCATGGCGTCTTTGGAGGAACTAATGGATATTGTTGAGGCATTTCCCACTGGGACAACTCTAGGCCTTCTATGGAAGAGTCCGAGCCATTAGTTTGCCAAGCTTTAAAGTATGCATATTATGGTCCACTATACAGTAGTTTGAAGTCCACTTCTACCAGGGCTCTGCAGTCATTGGTATCTTCTGGAAAGCACCAATCCCAGTGGCGTGGTCTTCGTGTATCTGGGGAAGTTTGCGGGGAATGCCAAGGCAGTTAAGGCCACTAAACAAGGGCTTGAAAAACAACATCCTGGTTGCGGGATAGGATTGAACCGAGGTAGCATCGTTTGGAGTAGGACTTAATCTCAGAGGAAGAGTCTGCACACTGCATGTCGTCAGTGCCGTATCCCGCGCTTTCTACAAGAACTAACGACTTCTGCCCTATGCTCATTCCCCATATTACTAGAGTCATGTGGCGACATCCGAAGATGTGAACGACCGCTCCCACGTCGCGCAAACATTTGTGGACCACACCAAAAGCTCAACAGCACGGTATACTCACGAGCCATCAGTGCGGGGCATCTGGGGATGGGGTAGCAGGCTCTGGAGAAATCGACCTTTCTTCGGCCCGAATTCCCCATCATCACTCCAGAGCTAGCAGATATCACGCCGGGATGGTGGGTTATGCCACCACAAGGGTCAGTTCACCAAGAAATATTCCGCGTATTCAAATTTGAGAGTCTGCCAGGAAGCTTTCCGCGTAATAGAATCGCAATTATAAGAAGGCGATGCAATCCGCGTCACTCTGGAGCGGTACAACCATCCGTGCTTCCAACTACCCAGCCAAGATGACGAAACTGTATGCGTTCCTACAGTTATTGGCACTGCACTCGGCGACTCTTGAGGCTTCAACACTGGGTCTTAGGTCAAGTCACCAAGATAAGGTGCCAACCGTAGAGCGTAAGTGACTCTCAAGAAGTGTTTTGTGACCTGGCCATTGACCGACTCTAAAGAATGGGATGCCGCCGGACAGAAAGCATCTGATGCAGTTCAGCGATTGACCCTTTCGGAGAAGATTGGCGTGGTGACCGGCCAGACGGGCGGCCCGGCTGCATGTGTTGGAAGCATCGCTCCTATTGCTAAAATTGGATTCGGAGGTCTTTGCCTTCAGGACGGCCCATCGGCAGTGAACCGACATCAGCTTGTCAGCATCTTCCCTGCGGGCGTCACGACAGCAGCGACGTTTGATAAGAGACTTATGTTTGAGAGAGGCGTCGCGCTTGGAGAAGAGTTTCGCGACAAGGGAATCCATGTCCTATTGGGGTAAGTTGCAAATACAATGGCGTACTGATAGAAAAGTCTTCTAACAAGTGCTGCAGTCCTTCCGGCGGGCCTCTTGGCCGTCATCCATTGGGCGGACGCAATTGGGAAAGTTTCTCCGCGGATCCGTATTTGACCGGCGAAGCTATGCGACTGTCCATTATTGGATCACAGTCAGTTGGTGTGCAGACCTGCGCCAAGCATCTCGTTGGCCAGGAGCAAGATACTCAACGTAATTCAATGTCTTCGAACATTGACGATCGTACTCTCCATGAGGTCTATTTATGGCCTTTCTACGACTCCGTTAAGGCGGGAACTACATCTATCATGGCTGGCCATAATAAATTGAACGGCACGTTCTCTTCTGAGAGCAAGGAGCTGCTCCTTGATATTCTTCGAGACGAGCTGGGCTTCCGGGGTTACGTCATGTCCGACTGGTGGGGGACTCATTCCGTCGTAGGCACTGCCAATGGTGGATTGGACCTCGAGCAACCTGGCTACGGCTTTCCCGAGGCAGGATTTGAGTATTACTGGGGAGATAAGCTGGAAGCTGCCGTGAGGGACGGTGAAGTCACAGAGCAGCGTATAGATGACATGGTCCAAAACATTCTCACGCCATATTATTTGATGGGCCAAGATGGCGACAGCTTCCCTAATCTCGACAACGCGACAACAATCGATGCCATACGCGACGTGCGTGGGGACCACGCAAGACTCATCCGTAAGATTGGCTCTGCAGGGACAGTACTGTTGAAGAACGATAACGAGTTCCTGCCTCTATCCACACCGAAGAACGGGAAAAGGGTGAGTATTGGCGTCTTTGGAAACGATGCAGGAGACTACACGAATGGGCTATGGTTCTCAGGTTGGGAGCCGTATCCAGGTCCTGTCTACGGCAGCCTGACGACTGGGGGTGGTGCCGGTGCAGGCTACCACTCAAATTTGGTCACGCCGTTGGAGGCCATCAGAAAGAGAGCGCGAGACTCTGGTGCTCTGCTCCAGTACATTCTCAACAATGATTTGCTTGCGGCGAACAACTTCGGAACGATCTACCCCACCCCGGATATTTGCCTTGTCTTTATCAAGACATTCATGGCCGAAGCGTGGGACCGCACAGAGTGGGAGAACGACTGGAACTCCACAGCTGTTGTCAACAACGTTGCGAGCCAATGTCCTGGACGAACTGTGGTGATCACTCATTCCGGTGGAGTCAACACAATGCCATGGGCAGAAAACCCTAATGTTACGGCTATTTTGGCTGCCGGCTATCCCGGCGAGGAAATTGGCAATGCAATTGCCAGCGTTCTCTGGGGCGACGATGAGCCCAGCGGCAGGTTGCCTCACACAATCCCTAAATCGGAGGAAGATTACGTTGTCCCGGTTGTTACGCAACCAGCTGGAAACGCCCAGTCAAACTTCTCAGAGGGCCTTCTCATTGACTATCGCCATTACGATGCGAATAACATTGAGCCGTTGTACGAATTTGGCTTTGGTTTGGGCTACACCACATTCAAGTTCACGGGAGGCATGGAGATCAAAAAGTTCAGAGCCGCCACGAACAAATTCGGCGCCACTCCTAACCCTGGCGCAAGAATTATCCCAGGTGGGAACGAAGATCTTTGGACTGAGCTTCTAGAGGTTAAGGTCTCAGTGAAGAACACAGGCAGCCGAAAGGGATGGACAACCCCTCAGCTGTACTTGTCATACCCGGAGGACGTGCCTGAGGGAACACCTGTGAAGGTCCTTCGCGGATTCGAAAAGTACGAGGTTCGCGTGGGTGACACTAAGAACGTCTACTTTAAACTCACACGGAGGGATCTCAGTTACTGGGATGTGGTTGGCCAGACATGGAGGGTGCCAAAAGGAGATTTCGACATCCTGGTGGGTTTTAGCTCCAGGAATTTACCCCTCAAGTCGACTGTAAAACTACTATAGATCGGAAAAAACAATTTCTCCTTAGCTAGCAGTTGCTGGCAAATCTCACTCAAGACCTGATCTCTCCAATGCTGCCCTTACCTGAGTACCGTACCCTGGATATGAAGTGAAGTGGTCTCTGCTTTCTCGTGTATTATGGTGGATTGTAGGCACGACCTAAGTTTGTTTACAAATCACTTTCAGCTAGTCCTAACAACAACTACTTAGCAGGAGGGCAAGGCTCGTTCTCATCTGCATATTTCATGCCAGTAATTGTTCAATGAGAACACGCTAAAACAATAAGCGCGACCTACCACAAACTCAGCTTGTTGCCTCACATGAGAAGATCACTGGAAGGGTTCGAGAGAATAATGATTGTTTATTACGATGACCAGTGCAGGTTCCCCTGCTCAGCGATAAGCAGGATGGAGACAATTGGTCATCCAAATAATGGGAGGACCAAATCCCCTGAGTAACGAACGGAAGTATTTACAAATTCGATCTGAACGTCAGATCGCCGAAAGCCGCCTTCCACCTTAAGCCACGAAAGCTCAACTTTTCTCCACCAATGAAATAGCCTATGTACATGGAACAGCTGTTCATTCGTCCACCATGTAATCTCGATGATGATGGTTCCTTGAGGAGGGGAAGACGGAGGAACAAATCTTGCCCTGTGATTAGGACTTAAAACTTTGCGGAACACGCTTGCGTGAACTGCAGGTGCCTCGAGGTGGAGTGCTTTTAGTGGATATGTTATCCACGTCTGGCCCCGGGTTTGGAAACAAGACATCGTAGGTTTCGACGGTCGAGCAGCCGTTACCCACATTGGCGAAGAACGTGCGAGGGCGACTGTAAAACGGGTCTGTGGGAGGCTGTTCTTGTGATGCGAAAGCCCTGCCCGCAATGGTAACGTGTGCACAATTCATGTAAAGCTCCCGGTTCCCCAGGTTATTGTGCCAAGAGAAGGCGAACAAGGCACTACCTGCGGGGGTGTCGTTGGGCAGGGTGAAACTCCATGTAGGCTTGAGCGGGCAGCCACCAATGTATGAGTGGATGACTGTCCAGGTGCTGCCCCGGTCGTAGCTCAGTGAGACCTGGCAAGAGCCGCCATTGTGTGTGGCCGACCCAGTCAGGGTCCAGTTGTATGTCTGGCCCGGCTGCCAGGTAACAACGCTCTGGCCTTGGCCTGTGCCGTAAAGTGAGTGGTAACCCTTGCACGGGAAGTCACCGCCACTCTGGCTGAGAGGATTGGTCATGCTCCAATCAACATCAGTGGTGAATTTGTTGTAGCGAGAACGAAATGGAGGAGGCCAAGTCATCTCCATGTGAGCCTGGGCCACCGAGGCGATGCCGAAAAGTGTAACGATATTGTAGATCTTCATGGCTACTAGTTGAGGTGCAGGAGAACAGTGAGAGGGAGAGTCGAAACGCGTCAAGGCGAAGTTCCTTTTTGTTGATAGGCGATGAGTGTTTCGTGTCAGGTTGATTTTACAGGAATGAAATGTCTCAGTCCGTTCGTTTTATACTCGACCATGGAGCTGTTGAAGCTAGCAAATTGTTTGCGGGCTCACCAAGTTTGGTAAGCCATCACATTCCTTGGTGTTTGTGCCTTGGCGCAAGCATCTAGTTTGTAGGTGTGACAGACGCCGGCGGATGCAACGTGTGTCAAATCTCCCAACTTCCTAGATGGGCCTGGGTTGGCTGCCTGCCCCTGTGAGTGATTCTGTCAACCACATTACGTTTCCGCCCCACCAAACTGCCGTCTTGTTACATCAAGAAGTGCTGAGCAGCCGCTCGACTTTTTGTTGTATTTGTCTTTGACAAAGTAACCTCGTAATCAATGGCAAGGGGTAGAACTTCTCAAAACGTAACCCAAACTGATGGGGCTGAAACAGGAAGGATCTCATAACTACTAATCCCCACGAAATAGATTGACGATGTGTCTGTGCGCGCCGATCTTGGGTATTTAGGGCGTGGTTGCGTCGCCCTCGCTCCGAAGTCGCGAGCTGGAGTTGCTGATAAGCCATGAGAGCGGTTGTGTTGATAGTAACGTTAACTTGGACCTCCATGGCAAAATCGCTCCCATGTGATTGGGGAAACGCCGGAGAATATGCTACCAGCCACTTGATGGAGTATAGCGTTGGAAGCTTGATCACTATCAGCACATAAGCTGCAACACTGCATCTTGGCTTTTGGGCTTCCAGTCACCTGTCAACTTTGAAATGAGGGTTCTGACGCCTCGTGACATCTAAGATGACGTGGATGCAACTCATTCAGGAGCTTGAGAATTTTTGCTGCCAAGGCCATCGGCAAACAGGATTCATCTTGAGTCACATATCATATGGCAAGGGTGACCAGGACGGGGCAAGCACACGCCGGATGTTCTCCTCGTAGGGAGTAGCCGGCGAGTCAGTCCGATGCAGGCTTGATAGTAAGTCCATCTCGTTAGCTTGTAGCCAATCGGTCAGAAGGAAGCCATTGGTGCATTGATAGGTATTTGTGAGGTATGAGTTGAATATGCGAGACTAGCTGCAGTGTAGGTATTGCTCGAAAATTACTGTCCTTTGTAGGCAAGGAAATTTGAGATATTATGAACAGGTAAATTGAACAATATTAACATAAGTCTGAAAAACGACAAAAAAAAAGATTTACAAGAAAGAAAGTACTCCACCCAGGTATTTTCGTATGCACCTGAGGAGTATCTCATATAAACAAAGAAATCTCCCGCAATATGTACTTTCAAGCAATATTTGCTTTTCACTCAACGCATTCCTCTGTCCTCACAAATGGAATCTTCAAGCCCCCAGGAACATTCTGGACAACGTCGAAAGTGGTCTTCCAAGCGTTCGCCTCGAGCTGCACCGGCGCCTTGAAGACCACATAATCACCTCGCCTCTCGCTTGTCTTGGTAAAGTTAATCTTCTCCGTCCGCATAGTGCGCACAATGCTTCCCTGTCTACGCTCGTGGCGTACGAGATCCAACCTCAGCGGGACAATAGCCAGCTCCCGGCGGACGAGGACGGTGACCGTCATGTCTCGCTTGCCGGCTACGGTCTGCGTGGCGACGCAAGACTCTGGCTTCTGGTAGAGCAGGATGTCGTTGACGGGATAGCCGCCAAGCTGGTTGTTATAAACGGTCCTCTTGCCTGTCGATGGCACAATAGTCTGGATGTTGAACTTGCTGATGCTATCGTTAGGCACGATGGTCTCGAACTCGTACCACGCGAACGTCTCGCCGTAGAGCCCAGAGATCTCACCCGCGTAGGTGGTGTTGATGATAGAGCTTCCCCAGACTCCAAGCCTAGAAGCTCTTCCAAGTCGGACTGTCAGGTCGTTGGGATCGCGGCCTGCGCTGGCGCCTTGTGTTGTTCGGATGCGGATGCGACCGGAGAATACCAGCTTGTTGGCGTCGTTTAGGTACAGTCCGGTAATATAAGGCTTGATGTCAATGGCCTCCAATGGCTCAGAGAGCCTGACATTCCGAGGCACCGCATTGATCATTCTACTGAAAAGCTTGGAACAGCGTCCTTCGAATGTTTCTTGGCTGCTGGCGAGAGCGGCAATTGTTTTGTTTCCATCAGAGCTGAAAATGCGGTGGTCAGAGTTTGTAGTCTCATTTGCGCCGATGACGAGCGGGTTCTTAGTGGTGCCATCAAGATACTCAATGGCGATGCGGTTGTCGAAGGTATCAGGGGAGCTATCAAAGTCCTCGAGTTCCTCGTCGTGCTCTTCCTCATCTTCTTCATGGTCAGGCTCGTCCTCCTCATCTTCATGTGGCTCTTCTCCATCAGGGTGCTCTTCCTCGTCATCGTCTTCAGGCTTTGCGTTGTGCTCCGGTCCATGTACACCTCCCAGGGTGTGTCCACAAGCAGTCAACGTAATCATTTCCTCATGGCTAAAGCCTGCTGTGGCGAACCTATCCACCAACTTCTGCAGAGGGTCGTGTGTTCGAGGTACGCCAGCGGGACCGGCGACTTGAGCGTCAACCCGGCCATAACGGAAGGGGATCTTAGTAGTACCGCCACAAGAACTATGCAGAACAACGACACTCATTGCCAACAAATCAGCGGCCGACACTTTGGGAGAATAGAACGGCCTGAAGTCCGTAAAGGTTTCGTTGAAATCCTTGCCGTTGTTCTCTTCTCGATCAAGTTCAAGCCAGATTGAGCCATCCATTCCACCAGTTCCAGCTGCAGCGTTATAGGTAATCATGTCGTGGAAGGCAGTACGGAGCCAATCAGCTGCGTGCTGTTTTCCAGCACCATCCTCGTTGCATGGCAAGACATCTAGTCGGTTCAATCAGCCTTCGCATGAATCACATTTCTTTGGGTACAATCACTTACGTTCTCCCATGCTCCTGGCAAAATCACCTTCCTGAAGGGAGTAAATGTCCTCAATCTCATCGTAGGATGAAGGCCAGACATATCCAGTGGTTCCTGCAACAGAGTTGAGGTTTGCCAAAATGGCAGCAAGGACAGTGAATCTCATCATCCCGACGCGAAAAGAATGGTAAGTTCTGTAGTGAATGACACAACCGCACAGAAAGTTTTCGCACGGGTTCTTTAAGATACTTTGATTGTGCAATGCTGACTCCAAAGTGGAGAGGAAGCCCAGAAAGCAGGTATAATATATTCAAATGAAAGAAGCTGCTGATAACCTATGAATGTTAGCAGTGTCGAATTACATCCCCTTTGCGTTCTATGTCCGATTAAATACATTTTTTCTTTAGACTCCTTGTAGCGCTTTCGAAAATGCATCACGCAACTTGATAGTACGAAAATGTCCCAGAACGGCAAACTCTGTCTCAGCGAACGAGAGGCTGAAGATTCTGGACCCTGGAGCCATGTGAGGCACAGCTGGCTCGAGTTAAGCTTAGTCGCGCGAGGATCATCCCCCTTTCCCGTCCGTGCGTCAGCCATTCAGGTGAAATATCGGATTTTTTTTCAGCTAATGGGCTTATGTCCAACGGGCCGCCCCCTGTCCGCCGTAACATTGAGTCACGAACTGAACAGCCTTCCGAGCCTCAACCCCTACTTAATGCTAGGGTGCCGCAGAGTTCGCCAAGATTCTGGAAATCAGCCGTTCGTTGATTACTTTTTGCTCCGAGGCTATTCGCGCGGAACATGTCCGAACGAGGGTGCAAGAGCAGCGTGCCCTGTCAAATATCGAAAACTCCATCGTCAGCTCAGGCGGCGGCAAATGGCGGCTTCGGCTGAGCAAAATCCATGGCAAAAGTTCTGGACAGCGAAGCAATTTGGATAGTATGTCTGCCTTGTCCAAGTGTATGCTGTGTGCCTTGACCGATCTAGCGATTTTCCCCCAGTGAGTCTTTTTAAGTCTCGGCCTTGCCCATGACCCGGACGCTGGCATTTCTTTTTGAGAGGGCTTGCCTGGAACTGATCACGGTCTCTTAAACTGGAGCTGAGTAGAGCTGCAAGGGCTGTGAGCAGGACCACCCCAGCTGGCTGTGGATTCTTTGGGTAGTTCTAAGCGTTTTGCTTCAGAAAGTCCACTCTCAGCTGGAGCTCAGCAGACCAGGCTGGTAGCCTGATGAAGCATTGTAACATTTGCACCTACAATTCCCTAACACAGCATAGCGAATGCTATTTATAGATGCCTACACCTGACCCTCTGTTTCTGTATGTGCGTGACAAGAACCTCATGTTGAATGGAAGCGAATGTCTCTAATGTCAAAAAGAATGGGAGAAACTTGAACCATGATTCCATTTCAGAAATACAAGCACTGTGAGAGTGTTTTTGTGTCGACTTCTTCTCCAAGCTGGAAACCCTGCAGTTGACGACGCACCAAGACTTCGGTTAGAAGGCTTCAATGCAATCGTTGTGTCAGTAATCCCAATGGTGAGGATTAAAGAAGCAACGAAGGGAGCATCCACAACTGCCCATAGCCGCAAAGGCGCTACTGGCCGTATTACGGAACTAGCTTTCCAAAATGACCATCTTTGAACAAAGGGTCAAATATTCCCTTTTCTTCCACCCTTAAAAGAATATTGGTTACATATTGATTGCGATGCCCACATGATTCCTATCATTCTCATTACAGGCTCGACTTAAATCGGGCTACTCCAGGTTACGTTTTATCAAATATTTTGGAGTGTGGATCTACTGATATTATATCTTTTCATATCGATTTCAAGCGGTACAGGGGTGGTACTGTAATAAGATGACCGAGCTGAGGATGTAACAGCTCCAATGATGCAATGAGAATAAATTGGTTGAACTTGTGTAATTTCACAAATGGGAAACAGACATTCAAGTGTGACACTATTGGTATAAAGACAATACAGGCTTGGTGTATCGCCAGATTAGAGTAAGTTTTTAGCTTGGAGGCTGATATAACGTTGTGAGATCTACTGGTCAAAGTATTTGCCTTGACCTATATTATGTCAAGTCTCTAATGTACCATCGCTGCTGTGTAAAACCGCCCTTGCGCTTGCTATTCGTGAAAAAAGCGAAAAAGTCTTGTTAACAAAAAATCCTTTATAAAGTTCATGCGAAGGGCTCCAAGTCTTCTGGATAACATCATCACACTTCTCGTCTCCAATACTCCCCGGCTGGCCCTGCAAGAGGTCTGTACCTCGACCTGTGACGCCACTCCGCTCCCAAGGCTCTGGCAACCATGTGGATTGCGTATGTCCGATGCAGCCAAATCTGGTCCGAGTCTGTGGGCATGTTGTGGAGGCTTGGATCCATTGGCTTCACGACGCCTCCTCGCAAGTTGTCGAGAACCACAAAGGAGCGTGACCTGGCAATCTCCAGCTTCAATGCCTCCAACAGCATGGACATGGAGAAGGAGTTCGGGGGCCCCGAAGAGCTCCTCATTTTTTTAAGCACGTACTTGAGCAAAGTGCCAAACGAATTCAGCTCGCTACTATACGCAAGTTCGTCCTTGCGGGTGGCGGCGAGTATGCACTGCAGAGAATGGGTTAGCTGAGTCTCTATTAAGGGTTGATTATGGGTTAGGGACATGTGGTGCGCATACCATGATCTTTCCCGGCGGGCCGGTAAATTTATCATGTTCGAGTTTCCGCGAGACCCAGGCATCTTCGCCATGACAACAGTTGAGCAGCATGGCAACATCACATTGCGCCGCTTCGAGAACAGCCCGGATAATGGGCCAGTCGATGGTTGCGTTGACATGGTACTTGCTGCTCATCTGGGCGATGTGGAACGGCTTCCCTGCCGGGCCATTGGAGCTCTTCCCGCCGTGGCCGACGTAGTAGCATAGCAGGAGCTCGCTACCCGTCATGTTACTGGTCAGGTCGGTCAAGAACTCGTTGATGCGATTGAGAGAATCGAAGTTTGGAATGACATATTCTTTAGCATGCCACCCCCATTTGAGGCAGGCTTTAACAAGCTTCTTGGCTTCTTGAGCTGGGCCGTAGCCCTTGGAGTCCAGGTATTCATTTTCCCAGTGAAGTACAATGGCGTAAATCTTGGAGTAAGTCTTCCGGGTCGAGTAGACTAGGGCGGTAGGCGAGGGTTGGGTAATGGGCACCTTGGGCTCTGTGGTGTATAGTGAGGTATCCAGGGAAAGATTAATGCGTGATTGCTCTGTTGTGCCTGTGGCTGAAGAGGCTGTCATTTCTTGGCTGTAAGCCAGGTCCTCGAGCGGATGGACGAGCATCTTAGGCAACAGGATAAATTTGGACAAAATAGGGATTGGAAAGAGGACAGAAAATAAATATAAAAGCAAAAGTTGGAATAAGAGCGATCGCGTGTACAAAAAGAGTTGTAGGTAGTAAAGGGGTATCAAGGCGATTGATGATGATTACGGGTGAAGTTGGACTCGAACTCTGGGTTGGCAAAAGTGAGATTGAGAGCAACTGGCACCACTCATATTCCATGATGTGCTGCATGCCTGATTTATAGACCAAGACTCACGCATTCCGATGCCGTATTGACCACAACGCGTGTGAGTGCATGCTGTGGCATATGGCCTGCATGATGGCTGCAGACCATGGTGGCCATATAACAGCCAATACACGGTTGTGTGAGAGTGGGCCTTTGGGCACTTTCTTGGAAAGTTCTGCCCAAAGCACCCAATGGAATGATAACACACAGCTGCGTGCTGAAAAGATCCTTGCGAAGCTGAGCCCCTCCGCGGTACAATACGAGGCCGAGCCCAGCGAATGGCTGGCCATGGTTGGGCATCAGGCACTTTGGGCACTTTGCTTCGTGTCGATCGCTAGGCCGGATTCTGATTTCTGCTCCATATATTTGTTTGCCTGGCCAATAACTGAAGAAGCCCCTTGCCCTCTTACTCCATTTTTCAGTCACTATCACACTTATCACACTGCAGCGTCAACACACAAATGTGCTCACGAGGAGTTTTCCCAAAGCAGCTAGTCGATATGGGACTTTCGGGACAGTGGCAGAAAAGGGATTTTGCTGACTGTGGCTGGGGCCCGTCATTTGTGGCACGTGCTCAAGGGTAGCTTGTGGCTTGACACCCCTTTCTCTGCAGCACAAAATGTTCCCAAAGGCTGCAGCCTCGTTGGTCTCTAGGCCGGTGGTGACACTCGCCCTGCGCCGCGAGGCGTGGGTCTTTGGTGGCCAGATCCGTGCATCACAGGTCATCCCAGCCAACCTCCGGCATCATCAGGCTTGGTGAGCGACGACAACAACGTGCGTGTCACATCTAAATAGGGGCCGAGATTCATCATGTCGAGTCATCGCTAGATGCATGCTTGAATCCATGAATTTGTTTAGTGACAGAGGCCGCGCTCGGGCGATGTCCGCGTTGACACTCGACCCCTGGCTAGGTCAGAAGTGTGGAAATGACGCGTTCTGGGACGCCGCTTTTCGCGGTGAAATGGACTATAATGAGGAAACTGGTTCATCAGAGCTCTGGAATAGTTCATGCGACAGTCCGGCGCCCTCGTTGGCTTGGTCCGAGACTACCGTTGACGAACAGGATGAGCATTGTCTTGAACCCCGGGCTTTGGAAGAGATTCCTGCTCCTTGGTGTCTGGTGCCTTTCAAAATCATCTTGGCGGAGCAGGACTCGCCAATTTTAACGAGAACTGCTTCCGAAAACGCTCATAGTCAGATGTCACATGTTGGAGCGCACAGTCGAGATGCAAGCAATACTTGGAAGTCTTCCTCCAGCAAGCCAGACAACAAGTGGCTACACGGCATGCGATCACGCGGCAATTACAACTGTGGGGATGACTCCGACGGTGAGCAAAGTCCTAATCGTTCGTCCGCCAAATCTCCTCGTCGCGAAGACAGTCGTTCTGTGCGATACGCCTGCCCCTTCCTCAAGGCAAACCGGAGGCGGCATATAGACTGTTCACGGCACCAACTTACGAGGATATCCGATGTGAAGCAGCATATATTCCGAGCGCATATTTCTCCCGAACACTGTGCCCGTTGTCAGGCTGTCTTTCCGACCGACGAAGATATGACGCGACACCTCCGGCAGGATGAACCATGCCAGGTGTTGAGCCCGTCGACACCTCTCCCTCCGGCCGTTACAGATCGGCAGGTTGCCAAGCTGCGGAGCAGACTACCTAGGACATTGACAGATACCGAAAAGTGGTACACCATATGGGACATACTTTTCCCCGGGCTTCCGCAACCAGCTAGTCCTTATGAGACGGGAGACGCCCTTGAATTGCTCGATAGTATTAAGTCTAGCTTGACGACATCGTTATCCCCAACTCTTTGTAACAACCTTCGTGCACATGGCCTCGATTTGCAACAGTCTGAGCTGGAGACCTTGGTTTCGACAGCTTTGAGCGCGGTATTGGAAATAGTCCATCAGACGGCAACTGACCACGATCTACTAGCGCGCATGCCTTCCGACCCACCAAGAGCAGAGGACGATGCTGAGAAAACTATGTACAGCGTACCAGAGGGGAGGGCTTTGCTACCACCTTCTTCAACTCTGGCTGCTCAGCGAGCGGAAGACGGCGAGGGGGGCCTTTCGAGTATTGCTGCCGAGGATCCCAATGTGTTCAACCCGAGTCCTGCTACTGGTACCGCTGAAGAAGAGCACAACCCCCCGGTCTTAGGGGCTCTTCCCGCACGGCCCGAGGAGACTGACCCTGATAAAGCGCCTCGTCACGAATCTGAAATGCTGTTAGCTAAAGAGGATGCGACCGCCCCGTCCGCTCTTCCCCACCGTCAGTCGCCGAATATCAGCGGGACACATAACGGCACCCAAAACGGGTCTACCAGGATTAATCCATCGCTTAGAAAATGGAACCTGATCACGAATGAGATGTGGGCGGTCAGAAAGCCAACCCTGCACCGATTGTACATCGAAGAAAACCTGCCATTGCCCAAGGTCGACGATTTCATGAAGAGACATGGCTTTGTAGCGAGGTACGGCCCTTCCCAATATTCTTACGCCGAGCATGATTGTCGCTGACCATGATGGGTAATAGTACGAAGCAATACAAGTTGCAGTTCATGAAATGGGGCTGGAAGAAATATTCAAAATCACATCCATCATCGTAGCTTAACGAAATGACTGCTCTTCCAACAGCATAAAATGACGCAAGGGAAATAGTGGATTCACAAGTCGTCGCGTTCCTATTTCTGTCGATAATTTTTTGAAACCTCCTTTCACTATTGCCGAGTTTTCTTCTCTTAGATGGCTTCATCCCTTGGCATGACCTTTTCCACCACGCACTTTTGGTCTTCAACTTTGCCCCTCCTAGCATTGCCTGTTCTCCAATGCCTTTCTGTTCTTTTCAAGGTGGATTGAGCGACTACGATTAAAACCATAAGACACAAAATGGTATCAATGAAAGAATCAGTTTTGAATGTCAACGTAACTGATAACTTAACACTACTTCGCCATCATCATTGTGCTGTGCTTCAATGTTTGGTGACTCTTTCTTGCGTGATGGCGTATTCATATGCAGAGCCTTACAATCTGCTTCGGAACGCTCTGATGAACGGATGAATCATCAGCATCAGGGCAGGACCGCTGGGCCATGCTTCGTATTCTGAAAAGCGAATGGTGTTCCGCTTGTTAATCACGTGTCATAACACTTCTCGATCATCTGGTGTGAGTCAGTTCTGGTTTACTTCGTCTCGGTTGCTATCGCTCATCTCCCGGCCGAGACATACTGGCGTGTATACATACTCCTCAAACGCTGAGACGATCGCCTCTACTCACCATGGCTGATTTCACCTACTTGAAGATTGAGCGACATGATCCAAACATTAAACACCTAGCCAATCAGTACAAAGTTCTCCGTCTCAAAGCACTGGAACAGTCTCCGACTGCGTTTTCTTCGACGCTCGAAATTGAGGCAGCATTGTCAGACGATACATGGATCAGCCGCATTACCGATCCTTCAAAAGAGGCTTTTGTCTGCACAGCGACCTTGGAAAAGGTTTGGAAGATATTAAGGTTACGGCCTCAAACCAATGATTGTAGACACGGAGCCGAG
>PXOD01000191.1:0-17842 GCA_003012165.1 Paramyrothecium roridum
ATCGGGACGCTTCCTTCAAGGGTCCTTTGGTTCCCCCCCCCCCCTCAGCTTGTGAAAAATGTAACCGCTTTCTGCAAGTCACCCTGCGTCGTAATTGGTTCACGGAAGCTTTCGATATCGAACGGGGACTGCAAAACCAGCGCCTCCCCGGCCACTGCTGCCTTGGGACGCCAGGAATGCCTCGCATAAAATGCTGTCTGCTTCGGGAAAACGCCGCTACCCAGCTCCATGTAGCTGGTCAGGTAGTGCAAGGATGAAGGTTTGCCGTGTGTATCTGTAAGTAGGTAGCACCGGGTCGTACCAGGCCAATGTCCGACCTTGACGCGCGCCCATCCCACTCAAGCCTCTTGCGCCTCGACGACTCAATGTCTCTGAGGAGGCTGCTACCCCCCAAGCTCCATCCTGGTTCGCTTCCCCCGATCAGTAGCGGGGGAGGGGTCGTGGTACAGGGCAGATCGCGCCGGGGCCGGTTCTTGGTGATGCGATGGGCCCCAAAGGTTGACAAACGTGTCAGAGGCCCCATCCGTGCGCCGTCCTGTCTGACAAGAATCGTAGCCTCCGGGTCTTATAAAGTTCAATGGGCTCGCGCTCCCCCACATTTCCCTGAGATGGTTTCCCTTCTTGCGGATCCGGATACTATTCCCTCTCCCCCCTCAGGGCGCATGTGAAGCGTGGGCTTGAGTCGTTGCTTTGTTCATTCCCTTCCCTCTGCGCCAGCTTCCTTTCTCTGCGAAACAAACGCTGTCACCTCGTAACCCAGCCCCCAACGTCTACGATGTCAGTCTGCGAGTCCCAGGCTCATTCTGAGCTTTACGGCCTCGGTATCCGCATCGCCTTCTATATCCAATGGTTCGGTGCTCTCACGCTGCAGTTTCTTGACGAGTCTGAGCTAGCCGATGTGCGGCTGCTTGGGCTGTGCCTGTCCGGAGGCATGACCATTGCCCTCGTCGCTCAGGTGGCCAACGACAAGCTCGAAGCATCAGAGATCTATGTCATGATCCTGTTGGCCGCCGGCATCTGGATCTTCCTCGTCCCACTATACCTCTGGCGCGCCATCAGCGTTTGCAGCCCGTACTGGAACCCTTTCCGAGCCAGCAAGGAGCGCCGGAGCCCCGTATACAAGGTCTTCAACTGGATCGTGCTGGTGGCTCTCGCGTCGGTGGCCGCATGGTTCTACACGACGCTCCTGCCGGGGCTCGACAAGAATTGTACGCAGTATGGCTTCTTCTTTAGCCGGGTGTCGCTCGAGAACAGAGCGTACATTGTGTTCAATGCAATTCTGTGGTTCATCATCCTGGCGGTGTGCTTCGTCCTCTTCCTCATGAACCTCGGTTGCACGGTGCACATGTGGTCGAAAGAGCAGCGTCGCCGCAAGGTCCAGTAAGTCCGCCCGCCTCCGCCTCCACCTCAAGCCTCTGTCCGAGGACGGCTTTGAGGCCTCGCGCAAGATAGGGAGAGTTTCCATGGCTGACAGTTTAACCACAGCAAGGTGCACAAACAAATGATCCGCACGGCGCGCAACATCTCGAACCTCATCGTTTTCGGCGTGCTCGTCGCGGGTGTCGAGCTCTCCGTCGATTGGAACAGGCTTCGAGGCGTCAACAACGTGGACACGGCCGGGCAGGTGATCCCCCTTGTGCTGAGCGCAGCGTTTGTTTCGCGCTCCATCTTCATGTACTTCGTGCACCAGAGCGCCGAAGACTCCTCGGACGAGTCCTCTGCCGGGGGAAGCAGGCGCACCTACAGGCGAGCGACGGTGGTGGAAGAGGTCATCAGCGGACCGGCATGGCCGAGATCAGCGCATACCAGGCAATGAGGGTTAGACTAAAGCAGTGTTTTTCATTTGAATTATGGCGAGAAGACAGGATTCCTTGGGCTCTGGGAATCGAGTGATGTCTTGGTAAAAAGCGAGCTTGGGCAGGGATGGGAAGGCAAGGGAGTTTTTGGCGTTGAACGATACCTCTTCTCATGTTACGATTTGTATGATGATATGCCACGAATTAGCAACGGACATAAATTTATGACGCTCTTTCTGTTCAATGGCCCTTGGATCACGACCGGATAGTGTCTCTTGACTGCCTTTCAATCCACAATCTGAAGATTTTAAACATATTGCACAGCAATTTCAAGGACAAGGGCTTCGTTCGGTGAAGCTCGGTGAGGCTTGTCCCGTCCTGATCCACTCACCACGCTAGAAGCTCAGGAAAAGAAAGAGCGGGGCTCTCATCCGTCCTCCCTTGCAAATGGCCAATCTAATCTAATGTACGTACCTAGGTACCTTGGGTACCTTACCGGATGCCGTACCTTAGTGATGTACCTGGACCCGACCTAAAGGGCACTTTTCCTCCCCCCGCAACATCCCCTCGGCCCAAAGTAAACAAATCAGCTACACAGCACGAACAATCGCAACAATCACCAACCACCAAACGTCCTCAACAGCAGGCACTTTAAAGCGCTCACTCAACATCCAAGCCCTCGGAATAGCAGCCCCGATAACAGGCATCAGCCACAATGGCGTCAAAGGACCCGGTCAAGGAAAAGGAAAAGGACAAGGATAAGTCCAAGGTGCACAAGCTGTCCCTCAAGGGCAGCTCGAAGCTCGTCGCCGAATTCGTGAGCTCCCTACGCCTTCTCTCGGTTTGCGCAAACATTTACTAAGCCCATTCGACAGTTTCAGTACTCTATCCACACCATCCTGTACGATCGACCGCTTGTCTCTCTCTCCAGCGAACAGTGACTAACGTCAACTGGTGACCACACAGATTCCAACGAGGCGTCTATCCTGCCGAGGACTTCACAGCGTACGTCCGCACTCGACTCATCAATCTTCCCAGGAACAATTGCTAATCTGCGATTTCCCCCTTCTACAGCGTAAAGAAATATGGTCTCAACATGCTCGGTTCGTCGCCTGCTTCGCCCACACACCCCAACCATGACAAGCACGCAAGCACACAAGCAGCAGCAGCAGCTAATCGAAACCCGCAGTCTCGGCCGACGACCAAGTACGAGCCTACATCAAGAAGATCATGTCCCAGCTCGACAAGTGGATGATTGGCGGCAAGATCTCCAAGCTCGTCATCGTCATCACCGACAAGGACACTGGCGAGCACGTCGAGCGCTGGCAGTTTGACGTACGTTTCCTTTTTTTTTCTTCTCTCCCCTTGCTTGACGCATTTCTCTCCCAGCAGTACAACGCTTACCTCCGTCTCACGATGCGCCCACAGGTCCAAATATTCCAGCCCGCTTCCAAGTCGAAATCAAAATCCTCCCGCACCGCTGCCGCAGCCTCCGCCGACCAGGAGAACGCCGCCTCGGGCGGCACGCCCACCTCGACCGCCCCCGACAAGACCGAGGCCGAGATCCAGGCCGAGATCGCCGCCATCTTCCGCCAGATCACCGCCTCCGTCACCTTCCTACCCCAGCTCAGCGGCGACTGCACCTTCAACGTGCTCGTCTACGCCGACGCCGACAGCGACGTTCCCGTCGAGTGGGGCGACTCGGACGCCAAGGAGATCCAGAACGGCGAGCGTGTCCAGCTGCGCGGCTTCAGCACCGCGAACCATCGTGTCGACACGTTGGTGAGCTATCGCCTTGGCGAATGAGCGAATGAGAGGTCCAAGGAAGGTGGAGGCGCGTGTAGGTAGGTTGCTCCAGGAGGCGGGCAAGTTGACGCTGTACAATTATTCAGCCCTCTTTCAGCTTTAGAAAGGTCTGCAGACAGCAGGCAAACTCCTGACTCAAGGTCAGAGACTGTGTTCTGCATTTTGGTTATGGCGTTGGCTGGGCGTCCGGACACGGGCAAATCATTTTGTGTACTTTGAATCTCGACACAATACATCATGAAAATTGCAGCTCTTTTTGCAGCATCTTGTGCGGCGCTTTACCTCGAGTAATTTCATCTATGCACATTGTAACACCATCACCATCAACACCGGGAATAACCCTGTACTCGCCAAGGGCCAATGCCTCCGCCTTGACCTTTCAGAACCCCACTGCTCCGTTTCGCAATGCATCTAACTCATAAACATGGAAACATGATTTTTCCGTGGTCCGCCCCCATCTTCGAGAGGCTGCAGAAGAAGCCTGCGTCTACACCCGCTTGAAGAAATAAACATACGCGAACTTGCGCATTTCTTCCACATCGTATGCCTCCACAACCTTTTCGTCGTTGAAGAGCACCCAGCGCTCTTGGCCGTCGACAAGTTTACGGATAAAGGCAACGTAGTGTCTAACACAAGGATTAGTTGGGACTGACTACGTGGCAGAGATCAAGTATAGGTGGCTGAACTTACCCAGCATGGATACTGGTACCCTTGTGGCATGCTATCGATTGAAGTTGGAAGTTGGCCGGAAGTGTCGCGCTTCCTGCAGGTTCCTTGGGTGTGCTCTCGGCAGCATTGCCGTCGCCTTCGGCATCGTCAAAGATTCCCTGGTCGTCAGGATGGCTGAAAAGCCACTCCACGGCGCGCTCAACATCGCCGCCCGTCTCCTTGAGTGCCTTTTTGGCCTGTGGCGCTCCGAATCCCATGGCTCCGAGCATTTCAATCTTTTCCGGGTCTGCAGTCGAGGCGCCGCCGCCTTGGCTGCCACCCAGATCCAGCGGCGCGTCGATGTCCGGGTCCTCCATGTGCCCGAATAGCCATTCCATTGCGGCGTTGGCATCCGAGTTGCCAGTGGCATGCAAAGCCCGTTCGCAACGGTTCCGAGGGAAGCCCATGCCTTCGAGTTGGGCCACGGCTGTCGCGTCAGGAACAAAGGCTGGTGTCTGGGCCTCGGGCTCATCCGGCAACAGCTCCTCCGACGCCTGGTAACCCTTGGATAGGTAACTATCCAGAGCAAAGGACTCGTCGGGAACAAGAACAGGAACATCGACTTTGATTGGCACCCAGTTAACGACCGTCATCTTCCTAGCATTGACGGCGAGCACATCCGGGAAAGTCTTGAACAAAGACTGCTTGCTGTAACCCTCTCTGCTTCCACAGGCAGAGCAAGTCAGCTCTACCTTTTCGGCCGCAGTAAAGTTATCAAGACACTGTTTGAGCGTCACGGCCTTGTACACTTCGGTCGTGTTGCCCTGGTCGTCGGTAACGGCTTCCTTTTCCAGGGGAACATCAATAAAGATGTTGTCCTGTTCGTTAGTGCTGTATCTAACCTTGCGGCATCCAAGGCACTGTAGCCGTTGCTCAAGGGCAAAGCGGAAGGGTAGGGTCGGGTCCTTAGCATCACCAGAGTGCTGAGAACGGCTGATGAGCTTGAAGAGATGCTGGTAGAACTCGAAGGCATCCTGCTGTCGCATGGTCGAGAATTCCTCATGGCCCCTGCCGATAAGGTGCTTCAGCATGGCGGGTGCGATGCCCTTCTGATGGGCAAGTTCGGAATCGGAGCCCGCGGGATCTGGCTTGGCGTACCGGCCAGACCACAACCCATCCGCCACCTTGCGTAGCTGGGTTTCCAAGTCGACTGCAGGGTCCTCAACCACAGGCAAATCGTCGTTTGGTCTATAGTAGCGGTCCCGGAACGAGGGCATGTCGAAAAGACATTGTGTGATGCTTGACATGTAACAGCTGTTGCCGAGGTTCTTGAGGCCCGTGAGCCCTTGTCCAAAGAGCGGCTTGAGCTCCTTTCCGTCCTCGGTGGTCATGCTGAAGTCCCAGCGAAGGTTTTGTTCAATCTGCATCTCCGTCAAGCTCTTTTCGGTTTTCTGTCGCTCGGCTAGTTGTATGCCCCAGTGGGACAGATGCTGGCCCAGGCTCTCGTCAATACGCTCTTCGTCACACTTGTAGCAGTACACGTCGGCGGTGCCTTCTGGCGTAATGGAGCCGAGCTTGACTGCGACTCCATGCCCGGCCTCGGTGGAGTGCGCAAGGGCGTGAGAGTTGCCGTCAACACCACCAAGCTGCTTGCGACCACAACCGAGGGTTCCACATTCAAGACACAACCAAAGATTCTCCTTCAGATCGCACGAGTAGCAGTGGCTGAGACTGCTCTGTTCGATGGTGCGCGATGCCGTCTGCTGCAGCATAAGGATGTGCTCGCAGGTGGTGAGTTCCTGCTCCCATGCCTTGACCTCCTCTTTCCGCGAAAAGGTGCTCGCTTTCATGATACCATCGACAATGGGGGCGAGCTTCGGGCTCGACTTGTCCAGCTCGACGTCGCACTCGAGGCACTTGGCGGTCAAGGCGGTGTCGTAGCGGTCCTCGTCCGTTTCGGCCGCGATGGCAAGCTTGGACATCTTGGCGGGCGGCTCATCGCGGTCGATAGTTTTGCGTGTTCGTCGAATATTCAAGGCTAGTGGGTGAGTTCGAAGCACGCCGTGAAGCCTGTTATGAAGACGATCGCCGGCGCAGCCACCGTTGAAGCACTGGAGACAAACGTCTAGGCCACTTGCATCATCCTGCAAGATTGAGAAATTGTCAGTGGGCTCTCGCCCGGGCTCGCTTGCAAGGCTGGCTTGCGCCGGGAGCTTACTATAGAGTCAAAGCACTGTGTGCAATCCTCCCTGTAGACGGATCGAGAAGGATTCGGGGGCGTGAGTCCTGCATTGAGGAAGGGTGAGCTTGGATGATGCAGGCATCTATGCTGATGTTTTCAAACCGCGGCGGGGCTCTGCAGTTGGCGGGGTGAGTAGGAACACACATACCGACGGACTCGAGGTGAGGGCAGGACATGATGAAGTCCTCGGATCGCGTTGAAGGAGAGCTGCGTAGCGAGTGAGGGAGGCGTAAGGGGAAGGAAGAGGAAGCGAGAAGGAGGCAGATGAAAAGTCGAGATTCTGGCGTGGAGTGCTGAGCTGGGACCAACCTCGAACCAGCTGGCGTAAGGTATCCCCGAGTGACCAGAAGAATAGACGTCACAGCTCACCGAGCAGCTAAGGCAAGGTACCACCAAGCAGGCACCGGTCAAGCCACGAAGCCGCTAGTGGGGGAGGCGGTGGCGCATCTTGCTTACAGTATTCTTTTGTATCCCTCCCAACCTCTCTACCTTACCCTATACAGCTTTTTTCTTGGCTTTCCAGGGCTATCACTTGATGGCATGCGCATGTTATCTGGAATGGAAGAAAATCTGGGCAGCAAAGCATTGAATATGGCATTTCTATCCCTCAGTTTCACCGGTCAAGATCATGCTGAGTTGCTGAGTTGCTGAGATTTGATCACAATTGGCAGTGTGGCTGTTCTCTGAGATCGGTCGATGATGCGCGAACTTCTCCCATGATTCCAAATCCGGCCAGGTAAATACTCCCGCAAGTCCGTCACAACTCCCCGAGGCTCGGGGCTACCCGTTCACCAAGTTTGGAGGGAGTTTTGGTTCGATTTATCATCAGCCCAAAAAGGCACAAAAAGACGAGTTTAGTGGGTATACCAGACCAAAAACAACCCCAATACGCCCATGCCGTACACACAATACAAACGCCATCCTCGGACCCATCAAGCCCCGTCCTGTACACCGATTATCACCCTGTCCACGTCGCTCATGCTCGTATACATGGCTTCCAACGTTATCCCAGATTTGTCGTTCATTCGGAAGCTAAAATACCCTCCCGTTCGCTCGCACCCTAGCGCCCGCAGTTGCTTATAATCCTGCGACACGGACAGGGCCAGCAGGTCCTCGAACCCCAGCTGCTTCGAGCACTGGTACATGCGGCACCGGAAGGCCCGGTGCTCCTTGGTTTCGTTCAGCTCCACGGTGACGAGGAACAGCTCGTTGGAAGGGAAGCGCATGTGAATCATGACTTGGACTTCGCCGCTTTCGGTCGCCATGGCTTCTGCTTGTTGGTCGGTCAGACCCAGGCCCTTCTTCCTTAGGTATATATTTGAGGTCGCTGTGTCTTTCGGAGGCGGCGACTCCAGACACGAGTCCCCAGTGTTGCGTCTTCCTAGCGAAGCAAGTGCCCCTGGTATGGGCTGCGGCGGATAAACGGCGATGACGCTTGCCGCTCGGAACAGCTTCGAATCTTGGAACAGAACCCTGTACGGACATCGCAAGTACGTGACAGGCTCTCTTGGTGTCCGCCGGACCAGAAGTTCCTTTGTTTCCGCTTTCGCCAAAAATTCCCTAGACACCAAAGTTGGCTTACACCAGCTGGGCCGATGATACTCCCCGGTTTGGGTTTCCCCTTCAAAGGACCGACTCTTACAAGCGCCTTTCGAGACCAAAGGTAAAGCCAAGAAGGACTCCGAACATTCTTTGCTGCCCTTATTCCTTTTCGTCTCAACATCTGAGCCGCAACTCAAGATGATATAAGAAAGATGCGCATGCGTCATGTCATCTCGGACCGGCGCGTGGATGCGCAATCCTCGCTGGCTGAGAGAGAAGGACGGGAGCATGAAGCCTGGGAGAGCGCATGGTTTGATCCCTCTACAATGCCTGAAATAATTTGGATGGGGTGCCAGAATGGACGAGTCATCGTCGAACTCGGAGTCTGTGAGCTGCGACCTATCGTAACCCCAACAGAGCAATGAACAGTCGTCGTCGACCTTCATGATCTCTTCCTGCAACCTCTGGAAAGCTTTCATCCCTTCTCCGTACAACATGGGCATACTAATGTCGAATATGCCAAGCAGGCAATACGCCAGGTCCTCCTTGCGCGTCGTTTCCCGTCCTGCAGCCCAAGACATGCGCTCCGCCACGCTAGCCCGGGACAGCCATTGCTGAGCGCTGCCGAAGAGGGACCTGATACCGGGACTGAGATAGTAGTCATCTATGCCCGTAATCTCCGTAATGACGGCCCGTAGAATTGCGTCGTCCTTGTCCGAGATGACACTCCACGCCTTGTCGTAAAAGACGAGCGTCGCCGGCGCCAGCATCTCTTGGAGCGTCCAGCCCCTCTTGAACCAGCGGCACCGCCTGAACGCAGACCCCTTCTTCTGGAACTCCTCGTCCGCCGAAACATCGGCGAGGTGGACGAAGCAAATCTCGGCATGCTCGTACCACCGGAACATGGAGTTGATGGCCTCCTGCAGCTCCGCGCTGCTGGAGTGATCAACGCAGCACGTGTCAATCCAGGCATAATCGCACTGGTAGCTCAGCGCGAGGCGACAGGCATTTTCGACCTTGGACCAGCCAGGCTTCCGCTTGTGCTTGCGGGACAGCGACAGCCGCGAATTGAGGGCGGCCATGTCCTGGAACGTGACCTCGCCATCGCCCCATGTATGCGACAGGATGGCGTACCGCGGCGTCTGGGTCTCGTCAGGGACGCTGACGAGCCTCATTGTCCGGGCATTGATGAGCCACATGGTGTTCTCTGTTGCCGGCGCTGAGAGCTTGTGAGGAACAGTGGATTGGATGGCGATCCATCGAAGGGCGGTGCGCGCACGAAGGACTTGGGTCCGTGTTGCATTCCTCGCCGGCGCTGTCCTGCCTTTTTACACATTGTACCTGGTCACTAGGCCCCTGCTTCCACCCCTCGGGGCTGTTCGTAATAAGGGAGATCTGACATTTTGGAAGGGATGCCTCCGATAGGTGAGCCCCTGTCTGTGGCGCAGGCTGTGCTACTGGCACTGTTGCATTGCGGGGACGGGAGACGATCATCTCATTGCTTTCGCATTTTGCCTTGCCGTCTAGCCTTGAGCATCAAGACAAAGGACATCGGGCTTGCTAGGTTTAAAATAAGAAATGACTTCATTATCAGCTCCAAGTCGGAGGCCATCTCTTCTCCAACACGTTTCGCGGATCGGAATGTGTCTACTTGTTGCTGACACTTCAAGAGATTGAACGAAGAGCGGCCTCGCTACATTGTTGTAAGAATTTGCCTGGTCGGATCTTATGCCTCTCGCGGTCAATCGCGGTCAAGATATAGGATGGAGGATCGTGATACTCCAGGCCAGGACCTTGCCGAATTTGCGTCTTGTATTACCCTTGGTGAGGCAGCCTTGTTGTCCAACACATTTACTGCTCCTTGGATCTCTGTTTTCAAGCTACCCTATACCTTACTGGCCCCAGCATTTGTAGACCACTCAAATCCCGTGGTAGGTCATTATCAATGAATCGCCCCTATAGACATTGTTTACAATTGGAATTTTCAGATGGGAGCCCGTCCCTCTTCGACGTGACTCTGAAACTGCAAAAGGCTGGGTGCAGTATTGCAAAAGCCATCATGGTTCCCGCCGTCACACAGTCACGATGCGGAAGACATAGATCAATTTTATCGGCTGTGAAATTTTGATGATCACAACGCACAGAGCCATTTCAGCTGTGCCATATGTCGGTTTAAGTTATGACTGGGGAGAATCTGTCTAGAACCTCCGACAGACTGCTAAAACCAGCGAGGCCCAAAGGCGGAGGCAGTTGCCCGTCTCCATTCCTCGTGTTATCTCCGTTGCCATTTCCACGACGCGATTATCTGGATTTTGGTACCTCTGGGTGGACAAGCTCTGCATTCCACAGTCTGAAGCAGAAAGGCATAAGCAGAATTCTAAGAAAAGCTCTATAAGAAGACCTTTTCCGTTCTTACATTCCTGGGAAGGCATTGGTTACTAGGCGTCAGGATCTTAGAATAAGGGTATTTTCCTGACCTCATTGCTAACTCTGCCAGAAATTCCTACAAACAATTTAATTGTAGTAATGGTATCAAAGTGTGTTTGCGTCAGCGTTGTGTCCCCCTTCCTGCCCCCCCTTCCCTGCCCAACTAACCCCAGCGAGAGAGACTAAGTTTGTAGTCCGAGTCTCAAAACACTTCCAATTGCTCCACATCAGCCTAACCGCGAAAGTGACGTTCTTAAGAATCGATTGTTAGTAATGAGTCAGGTCAAAGCTAGAGAATTCCATGATAAAACGTCCTATTTTCGATCAACTTGGCTAGAAGGCTGAAGTTGACTGTGCCTTATCATCTTAGCTGGCAAACTTACAGTGTCGAGGCGAATTTTATGGGTGGCAAGCTAAGTGTGCGTTTAATATATGGAGAGGAAGTGGTATAGGAACTGCTTGTTCGTGTCTATGAAAATCTTGAATGGGAATAGACTCTGCCCTATGACTACCACAGAGACAGCCTAGTCATTTCGACAATGGACACGTTTCACTTCACAAATGCGTCTGAAGAGAATAAGGAACACAGGTATGGAATTGAATTAAGCAGTAGTTGACTCGCTGTCTTCGCTGTCACTATGAAATAAGTCTGTTTCATTATCCGGCTCACTCTCATCCACCAATTCTCCCATCGAGTCCCACGCTGCACCAAGTTCAAATTTCACTCTCTTTCCTAGAACTGCATCAAAAGCAAAGACATCCAGAGATGGGAGTTGGTGGTATAGAATCCTGATTGTTCGGGCTTGGGAAATCTGAGACAATGCAACAGCTTGCGCCTCGATCACTTGTTGTAGTTGTAAGAAATTGTTGGGAGTATCTGATACACAATCTCTGGAGTATCGATATGCCGTCACCGTTCCAGACAAGCCGGAAATGCTTAAATTTATAATAACCTCTTCCAACTGGAGGGACCGGACACCAGATGGAGGTTTCAACAAGGCCTCGCATACGTTGTCCATACGACAACGCAGATTCCTCAATGACGGAAGCAAAGAATTGAGTTCGCAGCAGGCATGAATGTCGGGATCCTTCCGAATGATTGTCGGACGTAGACTGGCAGTGTCGAGGTAAAATGAGGTGAGAAGTGGGATAGATACCAGATTAGCAAGAAGCTTAGCGTCTGAATATCCCGGTTGCGTGATATCGGATAGATGGAGTCTTGCTGTTATCTCTAAGTTCTGTAGTTGGGGGCATTGATGTAATGCATTTGCCAATACCTCCAGTGCAGATCTAAGTCGTATAGCCCGCTCGACAAGATGCTCATCGTCGTCATCGTCGTAGGGTATCGCGGTATCGTGGTCGTTTGTTGCTGGCATCTCAAGATGTAGAACGGCACTTTTGAGAACTGGTTGAACCCGCGAGATAATTGCCTGGTCATCCAAAAGATGAATCAGCGAGCCATTTGTGAGTTCAATATCCCGGGCGAAAACCAGCCAGGCCGCCCTGTACCAACGCTTCGACACGGTGAGGCGCGTAACATCTTCTCGGAAGAAGCTGGATCCTCGGTAACCTAGGATGCTTAGGAGGATTTCTTGTGGTAGATTGTCTAACATTGCATTGAGTGAGGCATTTCCTATTATCGCATGCCTGCTTTGAGTTGTGCAAAGTCTGGTGATTTTGAGCTGCGCGTTAGCTGTGGAGCACGAACTGAATTGATTGTTGGTTTGGTGGTTTGGTAGCTGTGCCACACGACCTGAGGCATCCATGCCGAACGCAACTCTTTACCACGAAAGCAATTAATACTTAGATTTCACACGAAAATAAGGCACCACAATTTAGCTTGAGAGATCGATGGGATGAAATTGGATTCATTCTTCATTCAGAGAGCATTTTTGAAGGAGAAAGGAAGACCAGAATTCCCTGCCTGCCTATTACTTGAATGGCTACTAAGCCGGCTATCGGATATTGCAAATCACAATACAAATAAACCCCTCTTCAGTCACGAAGCAAATGTCGGTTACTTACCATCTTCAGTCGTCCAGCATATTGGACAGGTCATTCAAGCCTTCTCTTGTTGAGTAATACTGTGACATAGCGGACATGTTGTGGGAAAGAGATTTGCGTAGAACAAGCGTCAGCCTGGCCTCAGCCTGTACACATTGCTTTAACAGTCCTTTGAGACTTAACATATATATAAGAGAACAGTCTGTCTCGGAAAGTTCCGATCCAATTTATATGACATCACGCCCACTCATGGAACGCTTTATTTGCTCCGAACAGATTCACCACTGCCCAAAGTTTGCATAAATTTCACCAAAATCTCTACCGTAACCGCATCTCAATAATATACCTCGTCGGTCTCAACTCCTATTCGAATCTTTGACCCTGCAACGAAATCTGATGCATTCATAAGCCATCAAGATAATCCGTCGAGGCCGAACGTGCTTTGCTATCTTGCTCAATTCTGTCTCTGAAACAGCTTAAGAACTAACGCGCCATCCCAATGCCTGCCGTAGGGGGGCATTGCTTTAATACCTCACCTGCCTGCCTTTTACTTTTTGCTAATGGAATGTCATAACACTGGCATGACCGGGGTTTTTAAGACACATAGGTGTCAAAACCTCGTCAAGGTCTTGCGGTGAAACACAATGCACTGTAGCTTATTGGTTCAAATTACGTCCACCACGTTTCTAGCCGTATGATAAGACAATGAAAAATGAGTTGAGCAAAATATATCGGAAGTATGACTCGAACCAAACGACCCTCAGGTCTCCCTGATGGATCCACCAGCCGTGTGAACGACGCGCTCTTCGGTCAACAAATTACAAATGTTGCTCTCTACTTCCATGAGCCATGCTCAGTATTACCGCAGAGGTGCTCAAATTGAATAATGCGATTTCGACGATGTTTGGCCGCAATCATCTTCCTCTTTGCAAGCTGGGTAATCTCGGGGAGGTGCGATTGGAAGCTAAGGGACATTCTCATCGAGGAAACCGATGTGTATTGCGTATACACCAAGAAGCAGGCCGGCATCGAGCAAGAGGTCTGTGAGGCGAACGCGCTTGAACACAACCATGTTTTGCCGTTTCACGATAATGAGTCTGGGAAGGAGATATCTCAGCATCCCGATTTTCAGGGGACTGCGGTCGCTGGTCCAAGTTTCGATTCAGTCCTTAAGGTCCCCGTAGACCCAGCTCGTGCGTACGAAACGGTCATCGAGGATTTGAAAGGGTCTGCCACGGATGCTCTGACCTTAACCATAGCCCCCTCTCAGAACAGGCCGGGACGCATCATCCTCCAGTTGCCACCGTCGCAGATACTCCGAAACGCCGATGGGATCACAATTCTGCCGTGCAAGGGCAATCCCTACTACACTGTCATTAAACCCTACATCGGAACTGGGACGCCGCCAATGCCTTTGATACGAACGATTTACTCAGATGAAGACTTTCCGGACATCGTTCCTACTGGAATATTACATTCAGTGGACACTCTACCAAAGTCGGAACACAAGAAACCGCATCATGAACCACATCGATTGCCACCGCAGCCGACACAAGTGTCCGTGATCCTTCCTGCGAGTGCCTGGTCCAATATGGGGTTCCAAACCTCTCTAGTGCCAGGCTTCAAGAATACAGGGTGGACGAAATCAACAAGTGCTCCAACACTCAGAAGCCACAGCACAGTTTTGTCTATTCCAGCTTCTCTTGAGTCGAAGTCGACCTCCGCTGCAGATTTCTCGAGCTATCTGACAACTACACGAACCATTACTGTCATCGGCCCTTTGGAGTCAAGAACAATGAGTCGCAACCAATTGGCAAATTCCTTCACGAACACGGCCACAGTCGCTACAATTGTTGAGAATTCGGTTGCGAAACCAACCGATGCAGACAAAAGCACTGTTACGAAGCACAATATTGCATCCCAAATCGGCAACCTGTCAGCCCCGGACGATTCGACCGCTATACCACTCTTTAGTGAACTCAGCACAATAAGCAGTGGCTTGAGCACTTCAAGAAAGGCAATGTCGGTTGAGTTTACCGATAGCTCTTTATCAGCGACTGGCCAAGCGGCCCCCTTCCAGAGGACTGGGTCTTCCACCGGCGCTTCCACGACAAATAGCGATCCTATCACGGTCTCCGAGACCAGTGATGCCATAACCACAGCAGGTTTACTACTAGCTTCAACCACTTCCGACGCTGCTGCTGATAGGGCAGTCACATCTTCAACGACGTTGACCTCAAGTATGAGCTCAGAAGATACTCCTATAGTAACAGTTGAACCGATAAATCGAACGATGTCACCGACTACTCACTCTGAAACAACTATGAGCACAGCTCTACTCAGTGGATCTTTTTCTTCGGTGAAGTCGGGAGCATCCACCGACAACGAAAGTATCTCATGGCCAAAAAGCTCTACAAGCTTGACGGATCTGCTGACAACGGCTTCCATAAGTATGAGCTTGTCGACTGACTCCTCTATATTTACGAATGAACCACTATCAACGACTGTTCTTGCGGTTAGCAATGTATCGAGTGTATCAAGCGATATTTCGACCTCTTCGGCCTTCAGTGCGCCTGCTGATCCAACTACAATTCGGCCCATACCCCTGCAAATATCATCGGATAACACACTAGAGGGGTCTACATATAGTAACAGTGAAT
Source organism: Paramyrothecium roridum (assembly GCA_003012165.1). Taxonomy (NCBI): domain Eukaryota; kingdom Fungi; phylum Ascomycota; class Sordariomycetes; order Hypocreales; family Stachybotryaceae; genus Paramyrothecium; species Paramyrothecium roridum. Next base: position 15,126 of record PXOD01000191.1, read on the forward strand.
TAGCATCACTGCAATTCACAAACACTCCAGCCCCTGTGTTGACCTCTGAAGTCGCAAGGCCTATAGATCTAAACACTACATCGAATACCACAGCCTCCCAGGAGCTTACAAGCCCTCCGACCACGACCTTATTGCCAGCGACTTCGACAATTCCCTCACCTTCAACAAATACTGGGATCAGTTTGGGGATAGCATCTCCAGCGGTTACAACTTCTCCTGCGGAAAGTACAAGCTCCACAACCGGTGGAGATGAAACGACGGAAAACAGTCTCATCAGGCCAAATGAATCCTCTACTTTTGAGTTTACAAATACTTCAGATATTACAAGTCCTTCAAATATTGCGAGTCTTCCACAAACATCTATTTCTTCAGACACTTTTAGCTCTCCTCGCCCAGAGACAGTAAGCTCTTCTTTCTCAGGAAGCGAAGCTTCCCAAGAAAACACGATGCTAGCACCTTCGTCTGAAAGCATAACAACTACGCATGATGCAGTAGAGCTCACAATCTCTGACAGCATAATGCCTCAGAACACGATCTCGGTGGAAACGATGCCATTCATTAACATGACGACAGCTGCTGTCAATGATGTAGCACCGGATACCACGACCACGTCTGAGATTACGCTACCGTCCTCCGATGACACAACAGCCTCCACAATGCAGACATACACCGCTTCGGAAATGGAGTCTTCTTTTCTGGAATTCACAATATCCGCTTCATCGGAACCAGAAACTACTCCTTTCTTCGAGGCAACGTCATATTTGAGTTCGACATCATCATATCCATTTTCGAAAACTTCGACTTCTGAAGAGATCACGATTTCTTCCCTAGTAGACAGTACTAGCCCAGGACTATCAGATACGATTGAAACTCCTGAGATTGCCGTGCCCTATTCATCAGAGTCAACTTCTTCCCTTTATCTCTCTTTTTCTCTGCAGGAAACTACGGAGTCTGTAGTAGTACAGTCTTCGACCTCCGACGAGCTACCATCTACTACATCAGTAACTCTGGAACTCTTCACACCATTGGATATGGTATCTTCGAGCACAGAGTTTCCATCGTCCACCGAGAGTGTGGCCCAACTGGAAGCCAGCTTTACCGGTACCTCGGGGAACGAAGCAACAGCTTCGTCAGCGTCGCTAGATAGTTCCCAGGGGGGACTTGAAGCCTCAACTGGATATTCTTCAACCCCTTCGACATCTTTGGGAGAAGCCTTAACTATCTCAGTGTTTCCTGACACGGTGACCACTTCCTTTGAAGCCGCGTCGCCCTCTTCTTCCACCACTGTTGACAGCTCTACGGAAATTGGCTTTAATGACTCATTAGGTGTCAGCACATCAAGCGATTCATCCCAGGTCACTTCAACCCTCGATACTTCACTGGAGAGTATAGACTCATCTACCCCGTTGGCGACAGGCGATTCCGATGCTACCACCTTCTCTTCTGAAGAAAGTCCCGAGATCTCAAGTTTTACTTTGATTGGGACTTCATTAGTCACTGGAGCCCTTGAGACCACAGATTTAACGCCTACTCCACTTACTTCAAGCTCGCAGTCTTCGTTGTCTACTTTCATGGCCACGAGTTCAGTACTGACATTCTCGTCAGAGGAAATCACTGAAGCTTCCACGGACCGACCGAGCACCTATACAAGCTTGGAGAGTACAGAAACTTCCGCTAGCCCATCCGAATCCATTGTAACTCAGGATCTACTAATAAATTCTTCGTCCCTGGATCCGGTAAATTCCTCAGCAGCTACAAGCCTTTCAGAAGAAGCCAGTAAGGGTTCCAGCGAAATGCTTCCAACTTCTTTGGATCAAGCAACTTCTGTAACATTGCTCGAGTCATCTGGAAGTTCTGGGGCAACAGCTGTCGAGACATTGTTCTCATCCTCCACGACCAAGGGCTCCTCAGATTACACCTTTGAGTCCACTAGCGAGCTCTTTATAAGCTCTTCGATCTTGGAGACTTCTACCAGCCTCAGAGAGTCATCGATGAGCTCTAGTACAATGCTCAGTGCCACCTCATCTCCTTCTACGAATTCTGTGGACTCCATAGAGAGTACATCAATGTTTGGCACATCCGAATCAATGAAAGTATCAGAAATTTCGACAACACTTGCAAAATCATTCTACACTTCATTCGAATCGACTGCGATTACGATTCCCTCCTTGTCAGAGATTAACACCTTTTCACAGAGCAGCGAAAATGCCCAGACACTTAGCCCAATGTCTTCGGATATTTCGACATTGGAGCTCTCCACAATTACTTCACTAATATCTCTTGTATCTGTGCCAATATCTTCAGATACAGCCGTTGCTTCTACACTATTATCTTCAACACAAACAAGCGGATTAATCGCCGCTTCGTCTTCTCTACCCGAAACTGCAGAGCCATCAAGTTCAAGCAGTATAGGTTTTACTCCACCATCATCAGAGACTTCTATAACAGCACCAACAACCTATCTCTTAACACAGCCCAGTACAACAACCTCAACACCTTCCATAGACTTGGCTCCATTTGCATCACCTACAGCTCGAACCATAGCGTCTACATTATCTTCAGAACCTCCTACATCTACACAGTTCAATTCTTCTTCTCTTTTCTCCACCTCTTCCACCTCTTCCACCTCTTCCACCTCTTCCACCTCTTCCACCTCTTCCACCTCTTCCACCTCTTCCACCTCTTCCACCTCTTCCACCTCTTCCACCCCCTCCACC